>CCAG010011109.1:0-60482 GCA_001077435.1 Glossina morsitans morsitans | reverse complement strand
ATATAGCGGCTCGGAATGTTGTTCAATTTTCATTGCTTACCTTTGAATCGGAAACATTTCGGAGATGTTTCAGAAAACTGAATTTTCACTTACATATTTTTTAAATTAAATTTTAAATTTTTTAAACGATTTAAAAAAAATCAATTTTATTTATTTATTTTTTTTTTAAT
This sequence comes from Glossina morsitans morsitans, assembly GCA_001077435.1. Classification (NCBI taxonomy): domain Eukaryota; kingdom Metazoa; phylum Arthropoda; class Insecta; order Diptera; family Glossinidae; genus Glossina; species Glossina morsitans. The sequence continues at coordinate 60,312 of CCAG010011109.1, read as the reverse complement.
TAAAAATTCTCAAACATTGAAGAGCGAACTTGTAGAAGAAAGAATTGTTGTTTTCTGGATGTGGCTCTCACTAATAAGCCGAATTAGCCCAAACCGAACGGATGATCGGGCGAAATGGATACATATTTAAATCTCTCTCCAGTGTTAGTGCAAAGATTCGGCCATTTTTTGCTTGGCTCCGCTCCCCAATGACCACAATCGGAAGCCGGTTGGTTTCCCGTTTGGTAAACAATTTCGTAAGGTTTATTTTCGAAATCATAATTACAAGCAAAGTAATTGCAAAATCGATAGTTATTTCCCGGCCTTCATAAAAATAATTCTTAATAAAATCTTATTTAATATAATTTTTCCGACTCGCTATGCACTTACGAATGACTGCAATTATAACCAAACGCGTAAGCGCAACCCATGCGTGACATTCGTTCTTGTATAAGACTTAAATATTTGGCACCCTTACATCGATAATTACTACGTAACATATATGCATTAGGATATGTAATGTCGCTTAACGCGTATTAAGAGAAATTAGAGACACCTACTCGATACTGCAGTGTGTCATATTTGTAACATCTGCTATAGCTGACTTCCCGTCGTAGATAGGTTGAAGGACTTCATCCATTATTTGAAAAACACTTAAAATATCCTGCTTGCCTTTAAAGCCCTGTTAAGGAAGAAATAGATGAAAACATTTTACAAACCCATATCAGTATCACTTCGTGCGGAGTTCGTACAGCGATTTGGGAAACGAAATTCAAACGTTTCGACCCTAGGCAATCCACAGAGAAGTGCCTTCCTCTTTTTACTTGATTCGATGCCAGATAATTCAATTCATTGTCCCAAATAAGTTCGCGCATTCTCGTCGCGATTGGAAAGCTTTGATCGCTCTTACCTCCAGTCTCCTCACCGCCAGCCACTTTATCACGCCAACCATTGTGAAGATCTAAGAGATATCTTTTCACTTTTCTCGTCATCGGTAACAAAGGTGCCACCTTTTGGCACTCATATTTCGGACTTTTTTCCGGAGCACCGCACTCTAAATGCATTTTACCTGGTCTGCATATTTTTTCTAATGTCTCGGGGCGACAATATTCGTATGCATCGACCATAATATTGACACTTAGAAAAAATGCAGCAATCAAAATCAAGTTTTTCATCGTTGCGATAGAACAAGGATGACTTCAATGGGCGATAGAACGAAATTATATGTATTTTTGATCGTTTTTTCAAAATATTTTTCACTGGTTTCTCAGTTGCTCTTGACAACAATATTGGAAACTGCGATGTTTACTACGCTTAGATATATAATTTTACAAAAGGGTAAAGTATTTCGTAATACTTAATTGCGATTAGGTAGCAGGACGTGTTTGCCGCGTCAAGTAATATTTATTCTTATTAATGGCACAATTCTCGTTCCAACTCTTTAAGCCATTAATGATTTAAAACGACTGGTTGGCACATACATATAAGAACAGATAAGAATCGCCACTACGAACTCAGCGTTCGCGGTTTCAAATCTCAGTGCTATAGCGAATGTACAGTCGGCAAAGGCGTAACATTTATCGATTGGGCAAACACCCACTAGGCCATGAGCGTGCTACCTTCCTATTCCTTTCCCCACTTCTTTTCGAACGCCAAAGCGTGACGCTTAGGAAAGATGCCCTAAGTAAATGGTGACACCAAAAAAAAAAAGAAAAAGAAAAAAACACTTTTGTTAGGAGGAACACACTCGAAAGTCCTTATAAAATAGACATCGAAATAAATGAAAAAAAGAGAAAACAAACCAAATGTTCTTTTACATCTGTCTCTTGGACAACTACATCGTGAACAAGCCAAATATAAAAACATTTCCACTAAATATTCCTGCACTTAATATGCTCATAAGGAATCTATTTAGTTTGACCAACGGAAACAATTGCGACAACGTCTCCTAACCACTTTAAGGAAAAGCGTACGACCAGTGCCCATCCTCTTTCTTTTTTTAGACCTAATAGATCACTTATATGAACTTAACTTAACAGTTGGATGCTACGAAGGACGGTCGCAATGTGTGTGTGTGTGTATTATGACATTTCCCAAAGCTGGACGTACTCAAGAAAGTCATTACCAATAATTTTTCCATTGCTATATACTCCGTCATTCAAGAATGATATCTATCGTTCAGTAATTAAGTTAGAGAAAAAAGCTTTGGATCTTTAACATTCCTATGTAATGTTGTTCCTGCAAATCGCAGTTTATCGCATCTGAAGCTAGATCTATATACATACATTCGCTGTTCCTATATACATAAATGAATATACATATCCATGCATATATATTCATACATATATATAAATATATGTACATGCACACATACATACTCATGAAGTCACTTTTGCCAACTTTCCAGGAAGTGTGAGCTTAGGGTGCTGAATCAAATTGTGTCTTGTCCGTGTGCTAACACTATCTTTAGGCCGCGAGCAACAGTTATCGCAATTGTTGTACGTCCGGGGGAGAGTGTTCTCGAACGCGGTCCCAATAAATTAATTGCCATGTCCACATGGGACTCATACGCTATCTGAAAGAAAGAAAAAATAGTGATCAGCGATGGACAACATTTTGTAGTGAATGTTCAATGTTGCACAAAAATTGGCAGAAATTTACAATTTTTTGATTTTATGGCCAGATAGTCCTTGGCGTATAATGCTAAGCGCTTTTAAACAGATTGTAGAGCCAGTTCAGAGTCTTACCATTTTCGTAAGCATGGCAGCTTCAATACCACACCGTTTCAGTTAAAGTGACATGAAGGCCTTGTAAAAAAATCTTTATATGGTAACTGATAGGTTTCTCTAAACGATATAACGGTCATAAAATAAATCTCGTATAGTTTAAGAGCAATAATATATGTACACATATGTGTATACATAAGGAAGGAAGCTAAATAGATTCTTAACATGAAGTAAAAATGAAAAACTACTTATATTCGGGATTGAAGAAGTCTCATGGCCATATAAGCATGTGCGTATGTGTATATATGTATATATATATATATATATAAATTTTAATATGATAATTTGTTTGTTAATATTTAAACTTAACGCCTGATTGTTTGTTACTTTTTTTTGTTTTTTCTTTTTTTCTTGTTTTTATTAAATGAAAATTAAGAAGAAAAAGTTTTTAATGTTTTATTTTAATCTGCTCAAGCAGAAAATACCATAATTACCCTGAGTGTAAGACTTTAAGCTCCGGCCTTTCTATTTATAAATGCACACACATATAAACATACACACAAACACACGCATGCACACGCACACATACACACATCCAAATGAATTACATGAACCATAAAGAATAAGAAATATTTCTTAAGCTTCGAAAACACTTGACCAATGGCTCGGTCAGCCAGCCTCCACAATAAACCAGTCAAACTTCATCAAAGCAACCCCTAACCTGTCTCATAAAATGAAGCATATATATATGAATGTATATATATATATATATATATATATAAATATATAAATATGCGTTTTGCTTTATCATACAGGCTCCAATTAAGGAAAAAACCCGTAACGTAGTAGTAGTAGTAGTAGTCAGTATTTGTATTTATTTTTATTGTGTTAAGAATCCTTAAGTAAAATAGGGAGTAAAACAACAATATATAAAACTTTTAAGCCGTTTACAATATAAAAACATGCATGCACTTTCTTAAGTCTTTTTCCTAACACACATACATACATACATATATATATATACATACATACATAAATACGTACATACACGCAATCGTTCACATATATTTACAAAGACGTTTCCTAGGGCTTTGTATGCCATACATAGATAGATACGCTTAAAGTAGTTATACGGTTATTAGTTATTTACGTAAATTTTTAGTAATAAATTTTAAATTTTATTATTTATTATTTATTCATAAGTCTTTTAAATATTTTCTACACGCATGCAGATTGATTGCCTTGATGATGATTTCTTTTAAAGTGTTTCCGTAAACATATGAGTGCGTACGGGTTGTGCGTGTATATATTTTTTAGTCAAAGAGGATTTTATTTTTAGGAAAATTAAAAGGGCTAAATACCATTTGATGACATATCATTTAATTCTGTACTGCATTGTGAAGATTTCTCTTATCAATGAATTACCAAAGACGTCCAACGTAACATAAAGTGATGACTGCGCGCATCATAGAATACAAAACACAAAAAAAAAAAAAAATAAGCAAATTGAAGCAAAAAAGTAATAATTTTCGCATTGTTTATGTCACATAAAACAAGAGAATACGTTCCGCTCCGATGTCTCGTCTAACATCATCCCCTGGTCGTTAGTAGCGTAGTGCAAATAATACCATTTTATCTCGAGCGCAAGAAAAGACGCTGCAGAGACACTCCGCTTTTTTTTTTCTTTTCTATCCAATGATGTATTTAGTAGTTTTAAACATGTCCGTCCGCCTATAAGTATTCGTTCACGGAGTGCTTAACACATGCAAGTTTCGTCATAAAATGCCAAAAAATTTATATGTCTTGTGAATAGTTACTTTTCATGTGGGAAGGGACTAAAAATAGGAACCTGTTTAGTCCAAATATAGTTTCTTAGAATTTTTGTTCCCACAAAGAACTTCTTATTCAAAGCGTTTTTCTATCATACACCGAAAAGCATAACTTTCCAGTGAAAAACTTGCTTTTCATGGGAATCTTTTCATATCGAGGGGCCGCAAAAATATAATTATGTATTATATATACATATATATATATATATGCATACATATATGTAACAGTTTTACTAAAGTAACTTCAGTTGATACTTTTGTAACAATTTTCATCATAAATTATTAAAAATTAGACTTTGCTGCCACATAAGGGCCGACTTGCCTACAAGAACCTTTATATGGAAGTGGGTTTACGAAAGGATCCCGTTCTGTCTTAACTCTCTAGATTTATTTAGAATGTGAAAATAACATTTTTAGGAAATTGCTTTGGAAAATATTTTGGATAACGATTTCCTTAAAATAGAGTTTTGTGTTTGGAACGATCGGAAAAATTATCCTTTTCAACACATTTATAAGAGTTTGAAGTACGTCAGCATACCAAATTTCAGGAATAATTTGATTTCGAAAGTTAAGATATATGAAAGACAGAAGATTCAGATATACGTAGGACAGACGGACAAACATGATTAAATCGAATTTGAATATCACTTTAAATCCGTTGGGATAACAACAGATGACGAAATGAGCACAAACTCAATCAATTCCTTAAAGTATAAAAGAATTGATGTTAAAATATGGGCAGGCATTTACTATTACTTCAGGTGTCGCATATAACTTTTCATATATTAGCAGCAGTTGTTGAGTGTCGTTTGAATAACCAAATCGTCAGAAATAGACACAAGAATATACGTAAGACACGCCTTAACGGTCCAAAGTTACTTCTTTGAGTCAACGCGCAGCAGCGCGCTCGTACATAATGGGGGGAACGTAGCGGGTTTCTTTTCGTATTCTCTTGTAAACAAACAATTTATTAATTGGCCATGCTACAACACTCCGAACGCACTATTACTGCATATCTATATGCAAAGATTACAAAGTATTTTCACGTGGAACCACTTCTTGAGTTTGCTAGGCACTTTGCTTGCTTTCATTATCCAAAATTTTTCGTTGCTATATATATATATATATATATAGGTACAGGAAACAAAGTGCCAATAGATTCAAATATATATATATATATTTATATATTCATATATTCATGTATGTAGACATATGTATATACACACATGTACGTGCAGTAGGGGGTTATCATCTATATACATGTTTGTGTAAGTGCCTGTGAACTTTTGTATTTGTATATTTATATGCATACATATACATAAATGCACACATACACACATACATAAATGTACAGTAGCTTTTTATATATCTTCTCTGCCGATAATATATATTCAGCCGAATAAACTACACTTTTTACGATTAAAAGTTTAAACTGAAAAGAATATCGATCAGAAGCAACGGCAAAGTTCACAGTAAACAGCTTATCACATTTTGAAGACTTAATGCACTAACAAACACGGACAAGTCTCACCTAACTATATACATAACTACTACTACAAAGTATGGTCCACCGTCGTGAGATTCGAAACCACAAACACCGACTTAGCAGACGTGAGTCCTATGCTTTTATATACAAACATTTCGGCGCGGACTTGCTTTTAAGCGAGCGTTAAGTTATGTTCCAAGCCCGTGCAGTATTAAATGTTTGTTAGCTGCATCAATGTTCCAGAAGTCATGCAAATCACGGTATGTCTCTTGCCGATCTGGGTTTATGTTTTCGCGCGACATGAAAATGATTTTGTAGAACTTTGTGTGAATTGATTAAAATTTACGCCAATAATCATACGTTATTCGCGAGTCGTATCGAGTTATTAAACCTTCGCCAAAATTTTCTTCCGGTTATTCTGTTTCAAAAGAACTGACACGGTTTTACGCCCAACGCCATTTATGATGCAAGGGTGTATTAAGTTTGTGCGAATAAACGCAACATTCAGAAGAATTCGCTAAGCTAAGCTTGTCTGCCCGTCTGTCCATCTTGTTTCCTTGTGTTCAATGTTTAATCCCAAGGACAAACGCTATTTAAAATGGTTCGGATCAGATCCCTTTTTTGACTACTTCCCATATGACGCTTTATTTCGAATTATATTTATATTTCTATTATATTTATAGGAATAACTGTATTCAGCGAAGCGGTGTAGAGCATTCAGCGATGGGCCGTAAGCCACTGTAGTGTTTTACTATTATTTTTTTACAATATCTGCAAAACGTTCTTGTTCTTCTCAAGTTCAAATTTTTGAAAATCCCAGAATCGTAAAATCCTTTACTAGAAATAAATATAAACACATGAATGGCAACTACTTATAATGGGGCATAAATGGATAAATCAAAAATTCAATGTGTGCGCATTTGCCCTTTCTCTCTCTCACCCCCTCTCTCTCTCTCTCTCTTAACCCCTCTGTACTCATCGTGAAGTAATGTTTTATCATAAATTAGTGAAAATAAATTCTCTTTAAATTTAATGCAAAATATTTTAAATAATTATTGCGAAACTCTTTTCGCATTATATTCTCATATATTCTCATATTTCCATTTCACCTAAGCGGACCAAACCATCAATAATAAACTCATTAAATCCATTATCCTCGACCATGATTTGAGGTTAAAATTAAAAGCGGATTTCAGCAACAGAACCGTGAACAATTATCAATAGTAGATATGGCAAAATAAAAAAAAAAATACAAAAAGAAAAACGAAAAAACGAAAAAACGAAAAAGCTGGCGGCGTCATAATAAAATTTGTGAATGGTTACACTCTCCCGCCTAACTACTAACGCTTGTGTGTCGGCTGGAGAACGAGAGACGGCGGCATACGCACGTTATTAAAACATGCTAAACACACTCAGCCCGCACGCATTCGCCTTACTACCTCAGATGAAGCAAATTGAAAAGAGCTTTGGCTCCTAACGCGCTTTACTTACCAGCGATGTTTATGTTTATGTTTAGTAAGTGCTGGTGTTGCCGCTATTATTGTTGTTATTGTTGTTTCTGGTCGGTGGTATTGTTGATGATGATTTCGGGCAATCAGATTAGTATGCGTATGCATGATGGTTATTTAGCGTTGGCCACTAATGTGTTGGGTTTATAATAAAAACGTATTATAGGAAAACCTACAAAAAAAAACAACAACAGCAACAACAGCAACAACGGCAATAACAACAAAAAAGCAGTTTTTTTCTTTATTTTACGGACTGATAGTGAGCTGACCGTAATAATGTATGTACGTTTGATTGGTTGCAGATTTTTAGATATTCGAAAGTATTTATGGAGATGAACTTGAAAATATTGAACAACTTGCCAGAGCAGATGTTGTTTTTTTAAAGCGAAGCCATGTACTATTTTACGAAAAATTTTTGGAAAAATTTGCAAAAGTTTTTTTTTATAAATTTTGTCAATTTTTTGAGAGTTTAATAGCCATTAGCAAGGGCACAGGTATAGCAATTTTTTTCTGCTGAACGATAGGTCTTATTGATAAAGTACAAACATCATGGTGGACCACGGTCCACCATTAAATACCTTGCCTTGTCCTGTAGTTGTTCACGTAACGACACAACACGTTCACACACATTGCGGCCTGTGAGTTGAACATAAGAAACAAAGGCGGGCAGACAGACCGACAAGCTGAGATCGTAGATTCAGAAAATGGTTCTGGATCTATCTCAAGTCCTTCTGGGTATTGCACTATTGTCGACTGGACTTGATCTCAAAGAAGTAGTGAAGTGAAGTAGTTGCAAGTATTCATAATGTGTCCGATTCTTATTTAAGAATGAAAAAAATAGCAAAGGATGAAAAGTTTCTAAAGATATTTGCCTGAAGAGTATACGCTAAGATCCTATAAACAGTAATATAGAACAAAATGTACTCGACGCATAAGCGAAGCCCACAATTGACAGAAAATTCTGCAATTTTCATAAATGAAGGGTATCCCCGATTCAGTGCGCGACAAATATGATTTGTTAACTTTCGTCCCCATTCAAACATAACATACGTATGTGGCGCTATATTTACGCGTTTAAATAGATTTTTCTGTGCACAATTATCGCCCATATAATATATTGTATTACGTATTACAATTAAAACCTAAAAGGGGTAAATAAGCTTAAAAAAATTGTGTCAAAAATATTCAAAAAAATATTAATTATTGAAAATAAATCGAATTTCTCTGCTCTCCTCAAGAGCAGCTTGGTTGTACACTATATTTTGTCAGGTTGTTTACAACATCCTAGAATTTGAAATATTTTTATATTTTATAGTACATAGCCACATGTATATAGCCACGGGCATGAGATTAATGTTCTTGTTATTCAATGTCACATTCAATGAATTGCCATCCGCTGCTATGTGACACTTCAATCGCTGCAAACATCTTCTGAATCTCCATAGAGAGTAAATAACAGCCAAAGCCTCCAGTTCAGAACTGTGATATTTAGATTCAGAATAACTCGTCCGTTTTGAAAAATAAAAAATAGAATGATATTAAAAATCATTCTTCTTCTTAGCACATACTGTAACTACATGACTCTACTTCCCTCTTCGACGTACAGCCTTCGCCAGCTGTATGCCCACGTGCCTTGCAATTGTAGCATCTCAGATTCAATCGTCATCTTCTTGGTGACCTTACTTCGCTTTTGGTGCACTGATGGCATAAAATGCCACTACCAACATATTCCTGTTCCTAAAACGTTCTCTCAGTTGCACATGATTAATTACAGCTTTATAATTTATAATTAAAGGACCTGAGCGGTCCTCAAAAAGCAAATTCCTATCTTTTCTGCAATTGGAACATAAATTCTTGATAGCTATCACGTTCAATAAAGAAGAATAGCCATGTACTAGACTTTTAATAGAAACCATTTCCCGGCGTCTATCTGTTGATGATTGGGTTACTTATAGACTGAAAAATTATGATAGATTTTTGAAATCTTATTATGCCCGATGAAATAGAAACATTGAATCCATTGCGAAAAGCATTTTCTTATCGAAAAGCGTGATTCATAGCGGCCTATATAACTTGCCCCAGTATCACAACAATCTATGGGTGTCCATGACCTGCAAACCCACTATAGATTTCTCTCACGTTCTGTTATTCAAATGCGAGTGCAGTTGATGGATGTGCACACCGCATCGTATAATTTTAAAGCACAAGTTCTTCTGTATAGCCAGTATTAACACATCATCACCTCAACACACAAATATTCACTACTACATCGATGAAGCGATAATCGGTTTAAAAGTGAAATATCAATCAAATAATTATTTGGTATTTTTTGTTTGGTTGCCCTTATTTATTCTAATAACCACTTAATATAAAAATATGATTTAATATATTGTTAAAAAAAGAAGAAGAAGAGAATAAAGTAAATAAATAAATTCTAAAAATTCGAACAGCAAATCATTTAAATAATACTAATAATAATAATAATTAACAATGAAGCAAAACCAAGGAATAAATAAAAAAATCTCTTTTTGTATTTAATTTGAATATTATTTAGTTTTAATTATAATTATAAAATGAGTTTTTCAAAAATAAAAAGGAAAAGTGGTTCACTATGATTTAATTTAAATAATATAATGCGATTTCTTTTTTTTTTGTTTCAATAGCAACCAGGATAGGTGCCCACCATTTACATAAAATACAAAATAAAATATTTGCTCATTAAATCATAAGCATGTGCACTGGAATGAGATAATAATACATATACGTATATGAAATAAACATACGTATGTGCACCCTCTTACACTCTCTCTCTCTCACATACTTTCCCAAAATACTATAACGGGTATTTATATGGAAAACAAGAAAAAAACAAAAAAAAAAAACAACGAAAAATTAAATATTCACAAAGGCTACTTACAATTGTTCAAATGTTGGAGTTAATAAACCGTACGCATAAAATAATGCGTAAGCTGAGTATTGAGTGTCGAAACACATACATTGCACAGTGTGTTGAAAACTTTTACACTCTTAAGTTTCTTTTTTTTTTCGCGAACATCTAAAGGTTTTATTATTCAAGCATATGCTTTGTAAATATGAATCCTTCCCACTCTCCGCACATAGGCATCTATTAACTCATTTTATCTAAAAGTAGTCGAAAAGAAAAGTTTGAGCCAGAATGCGCTTTATTCAGCTACATATAACTAGTAAGTTATGTTGTATATGACATATACAGTACACCGTGCTATAGCGTCGATTCACATAAGATATTTATCAATAAATTTTGTGAATAAATTTACAAAACTATGGATTTCGAAGATCGCCGGAAACTTAGTTCGTATGCACGTCCGTCTTGAAAACTCTAACGCACTTGGGATTTGAACTCACGACCAGTGAGTTGTTAGTAGCGAACTTCTGCCTAGCACACAGCGGCAAAATTGTGATCATGTTCATAGGCTGCACTGAAAAAGGCTGATATAACACGCCCATGAGTTAACCAATGAGCATTTATTACTGCACGACCATCAAAATTGTTTTCATGTCGTGTCTTAAGCCTGACTATTAAAGAAAGTGAGTTTAAATACAGCGAGTAAGCTAATCCTTACAAGCTAAGGGCTGGGAATTGCTCGTGTATTGGTATAATCCAAATGACTCATACACCACGGCACTTATCTTGCGTTTTATACAGAGGCCTGATGATTGCCTCTAAGCTGCCCAAACCTTTGCGAGACTAGTATATGTTGTTTATAACGGGATTGCAAATTGGAAAAATTGTATTATCAAGACCCGGTTCGCTTTTGTTCATATTTATTCGTCACCAAAGGAGGCGCAAAGGAATTATGAATTGTTCGTAACACATTGAATGGATGCATAAGAGAGATAATTAGTATTTTTACGACCGTTGCAAAATAAATGATTTTTTTTTTTAGAAGAAATGTATATAAGTATAAGTAATAAATATTTTCTGCTTTTTTTTAAAACTTGCAGCACTTGTGGTACAAGGAGGACGTAAGAAAGACCCACTCTTCTGTCCATGTTTTCGTCTTGTTTTTGTATGTTCAACCTACAGACCGCAATTTTTAAGATATTTTGATGTGGTTTGGTACACTGACAAGCTTCGACCTAAGGCAAGTGGTTTGGAGCGGATCGCTTTTTCCACCACTTCGCATATAACGCTTGTATTTTGAAAAGTCGTCACATGAATTGCTGTAGGGCGTTGTAAGGTATTTAATGCCTGGCCGTGACATTGGGCCACTATAGGTGTTTTAGTTGTTTTTTAGTCGACCTTATCATCATATCATAACTTCCTCGTCTGACACCGTGTTATACAAACATGGTCATAATTTGTCCGCCGCATCACACGAGTCTATCTTATATCAGATCGTATTATAGGAGGTGACTTGTTTAGTTTTATTTTAATCGAGATTATATTATATACATACAGGGCAGAGCGTAACGGGTTGGCTGCGAGTCTAGCTGGCAAGAAGAAGGCGCGTAGACTTCGCAAGTTCGAAGCACAGTGTTAGCTTTTCTTTTGTTAAATTCACTATTCTTGGGCAATAATTTCACTTGAACCGGGTCTTCGTCCGCATTCCTTACGTGCGACCACAATTATCGGTTTATTGATAACAAACCTCTTTCGACAAAAGAAGCCAACTAAAGCAACGGAGTTAGGAGATGAAATTAAAGATGATTGCTGCATGTACTACAACTTACATTTTCGCATACGTATATGATATTCATAATTTCATTTTGTATCGATTTTTAATCGTAACTTAATTATTTCCAGCTCATCACTTTCGCAACAGCTTACCATCATCAAGCATTGATATCATTAATTATGCCAATTATAAAAGCCTTTTAAAAACCATACATTTCTCTTTAATTATTACTTAAAAAAAATTACGTAAAGTGACTTATAAAACACACGCTTTTACATACTTGTTACGTTCTATTTCTTAATTGACGAAGAAACCCTTGTAGTTATAAGTGTGAAAGCGGGTAAAATGGTTTTGAAGAAATTTTTTTTAGAAATTTTGTTAATAACTAGAGCACGTTCACAGCATTCACAGTATCCTCGCAAGACGAATAATTTCACAAAAAGTCATTCAGTTAGCTTCCCATAAGCAATATATGAACTGCATATGAACTCATGTGCGGGTTTTATTCAGCGATGTTCTTTAAACTCTTTCTTGACTTTTCTTGCAAAAATTTTTAAGAAAACCAAATAGAGGAAAAGTCTCGACTTGTGTTCAAGCTTGCACCGTCTTGTATAAGCGAATTGCTCCGCATTAAGCGAAAGCCTAAATTAAAAGCCATTATGGTCTCTCAGCCTTCATTCAAAAGCAATTATGATTTCATTCATTTATTTCATAAGTGTTTGTAGTGATGGACAACGGCCCACCATTAGACACTCCCCATTACGCTACAGCTACTTGTATAAAGGATGGCTTTTGAAAATAACGCGTTATATGGGTAGTCCGATCCGAACCGTTTTCAATAGTGTCTATCTTTGGGCCAAAACTCGCCAGCGTACCGAATTTCCAATGTTGTGACCTGCAGAATGAACATAAGAAAAGATAACGGACAGACGGATACACAAGCTTCGATCGGTAGAATAAAAATATTTTTAATATTCTGTCTAAATCGATATCTTCAGAATCTCCTTTCTTTACACCGGCTACAAAAATAACAACGCCTCAGAAACTGTGAAAAGGGGTTAAATATATGCACAACCTGGTTGTCACTTTACAGACGACTAGAGAGTTATATATTTTATTGAAACAGTAATAAGCAGTACTCTGATCTTGTGTGTCGCTTCAAGTCATAATAAGAGAAAACAATGTTTTTACTTATCACAGGTTTTGTAGCTTCCTATTGCGGAGTAAATGTCAAAATAAAAAAAAGTCAGTTTACTATAAGAGAAAAAAATGCTTGCGATTGTTTTGTGATTTATGCTGTCCCTGTATTGTTGGTTAGATTGGGGCTGACAACATGATTGCCAAAACATAAGACACATGAAACACTTGTATTTGTTTTTTTTGTACTTGTTCAATAACTTTTCGCAAAGCATCAGTTGGTGTGTCACTATTTAAAGGTCGAAGGTTGTCGTACACTGGTCTCTTACATGTCTTAACGGGAACACTCACCTCATTGAGAAGATAGAGGATACTGAAGTACAATAAGCAAAGCGTTGGCATGCATTGAACATCGCTTCTCCCTCAGTCTTATAAGGCATTTTCTGATTCCTCGTACTACGTGCAATTCTTATATATCTTCTGCTTCAGTTATGCGAATACTACACTGGTCCAGGTCGTTGTTTCGTTTTTGTGTACTCAAATATTTGTCTTGAAGAATATGTGATTGCCTTTTCCATAATAAAACAAAAGCATAAAAGTCCATTTGTATAAAGAGAAGATAACTTTCTTGAACCGGGCATTGGAAGGGCTTATGTAACGTTTTATCTATAGAAGACATTTTTTCAAGTTTTTCAATTAATTTAACTTAATTTTCCTTTGTTCGTTTTAGCAAAATCTCTTCCCCTGCATTGTGTAGTTGAATCTGTGCATTCGCTGCAAGCTTCTTTGAATATAGACAATCGTAGTCCTTGGAAAAGGAGGCCGAATGTAGAAACGGATAGTTATGTGATTATAGCTGCAGCCACACCATGGTCGGAAATTGTACAAACAGCTTTACAAAGGTTGGGTTATTCGCAGGAGACTGCAGCCACAGCTAGAGGTAAGTAAATATGTAACGTAACATAGAACTGAATAGACGACTGCACGGTTTGATAAACGTGCGTTTGTTTTGTTGGCCATCGAATGTAACGTGGAATAATAACTCGTAGCAATTTAGATAGTTATTTAAGCGAATGGCAAACTACGCCCTTTCTTTGTTTAGCTTCCAGCAATACCTGAATACTTGGCAATAAGCAAGCAGAGTTTGGTTAAGCAAATCATTTTTGGTTTTTTTTTTTTTTTGTAAATGTATAATCAGTCTCTCTGGGGAGGTCCCTCATGCATGTGGTCTCTATATTGCTGGTTATGAAGGACTGTAAGTAGAGCAGGAAGGAACGTGAAAAAGTAACACCTACATCCCAACTCTATTCGCAGTACTAAATATGAAATTGCTTCTATCATGATATTCTCGCGTGTCAATGGCTTCTACCATAAAAATACTATGCAATTTAGTGCTTACATCCAAGCCTTGCGCAGTTGATCAATTATTTTTATGGCCCAAGTTTCGAATTCATTCTACTACTCTACTCCCAGTGCTATGAGGTAACCATGTCTACTCCAGTTCTTCGAAACCAAATTATGCTCAACTTTTTGCGCTTTCCTTCCCCCCATTAAGTATCGGCATTTCAAATTCTAATAACTGTGATGAGTATTTACGTTCACGGCCTGTTAGGATCACCATACGAGTGCTGCATTAGCTTTTCCTGCTACATTGCGCGACACTCCACCGGGTCATCACTTCCTTAAGCGCCGGGCACCGCTTCATGCAAATTCTGCGAGTGGGCGAAGGAAACGTCCCTTTATGTCTTATGCGAATGCGTGGCCATCTGCAGGTGTTTGACGAACATTTCCTAAAGTCGAAAGTAAAAAAGAGTGGTCCCATTCAAGGCAAGTTGGAATCGGAGGTAAAAGAGATTTTCCTAATAATCAAGGTCTGTCACACGACTATTTGGATATCTCAGCTTCCCCTGTCACTTAGTCTTGGAGTTCCTACTTTGAACAAGCCGCATTTCTTGCCGCTCTCCTCCTCCGCCTTCACCTCACTAAACTGAAGTGCTAGGACCATCAGCGAGTACAATAGGCCTTTTTAGGTCGCAGTATTGATTGCCCATTATGCCACAATACAGTACAACATTCCATCAGCAACTTCTTAGCCCAGCTACTTTGCGCTGTCATTGTTTCCTCGCACAAACTGTAATCACTTGATTTCCTAACCTCCCACTGTAATCTACTGCTCAAAAGACTCAAGTTTGTTCTTCAGTCATGTTAAAAAAGTGACCTTGAATTTGAAGCACAGCAACAAAACGTAAAATATTGTATTTGATTACTTTTATTATTTAATTTCCTTACAGGTTCTTTGATTATTAAGAATTGGAAACCTATAACGTTAGAACAAATATCGGATAATCCTATGGTACCCGTGTGTGATATAATTGGTGAATTGACCTCTGTGGTGACGCTGCGCATCGTTATATTGCGATGCAAGCCTTCACCGTTCGGCGAAATTAAAGATAAACTTCTAAAACTATTGGTGTTGCAATCGCATGCTTTACTACGCTCAACCGGTTGCCCACTGGATGAGGTGAGTGCATCGAAAACGTTATTTTATTGACTTTTTAATGTACAGTGCAGCTTATAGCGGAGCTTAGCTTAACTCGAATAGTTTCAAGTAAATATCGCAAAATGTTTATATTAAGATTATAACAGAAATATTTCCTATATTTAAACAAAAAAAGAAAAAATATAATAAATAAATAAATAAAATAAACTCGTAATCATTTTGATTGATCACGTTCTTAAACTAAATGCATAAATGTATAAATATATATATAAACACATATATAAATATATACAACGTATCGTAAAGAGTGCAAATAAGATTTTGTAGCACATTTTTATTGCAATATGCGCCATAAAAATTGATAATTCTTTTATTATATAGTGCTTAGACTGGCAATCATTCAATGCAATCGTTAGCCGTCCTTCTCGCTTTACAAATAATCAGCAAACCCCACGTAAATGTATATATGTATATATATATATGTAATCAGGTGATAAACACTTGAATCTATTGCAATTTTAATTAAATACGAGGTGTGTTCAAAAGAAACGCTCACTTTTCATTTTTCTCGAGAACTATTTGTTCACCCGTCAATATTTATTTCGCCACCTTCAAGGTCATCGTCCTTATATGTAATACAATTTTGCCAACGATTTTTCCAATCTTTCAAGCACTTTTGATATGCATTTTTTTGACCTCTTCCAGCAATGCGGTCTTTATCTCCTCGATCGTTATAAAACTCGGGACGGACATGTGTACCAAAAACGAAAAAAAAAGTCAGTAAATGGAAAGCGCATAGCCCTCGAAATATGAAAAGTCATCTTATTTTTTTTTTTTGAACCCACCTCGTACCCAAATGATAAAGTCATTTTGTATCAAATTGATTTTAAAAACCGAGTCTGCCTACTCGCCCCTTGTCCCCTGCCTCCCTTTAAAAGACTCTTCATACTTTCTTTAAGCAATTTTATAAAAAAAAAACTGTTTTCAAAAATTAAGCAAACAATAGTGACAAAGCTCCGGTTAATTAATCTCATATTTGAAACTCATATCTCTTCCTATTGCGCTAACAACACTTGCCTCCGTGTATGTGTGTATCTATTTTTCCTGTTCTTATCAGTCCATCCATTGTAGATGTTCCAATGTCTCCCAATTTGTGTGTTTAGATATACATGCACTTATGTATTTGTGTGTGTTTGTGTGTGCGCTTTTCTGATTTAATATTAACGTTTTGTGTAATCATACTCGTCATTTTATGGCTAAATGAATCCCCTGGCACTTGAATTGAAATTTTATTATGACAAAATGTTTAATGACTGTGATTTTTTATGGCGTCTATTCTTCCACATACACAATCGTAAATACTTCTTTCTATTAGATTTATAAATACAAATACATATATATTTATGTATGTGTGTTGCTTCGTTATTCGTGGTAGGATTAATATACGGGATTTCCAATACTCAATATGCGTTAAAGATACGTAACCGGGTCTGCATACGTACGTTAAGCTTCGATGATATGGGACAAATTTGTATTCACTAGGATTAGTTAGATAGTTGTTGGTTATATCAGTTATAAAAAACATTGATTGATTGCTTTTCAAATGAGGCCACCTATTTTGATAGAAATAAAAAAAAGACTCAATCCACCTAAAATATTTATTTATAAATTACTATATATATAGAGCTTCTAAAAATGTTCAAGTCATTAGCGAACGGAAATGAGTTTGTGAAATAAAAAAACCGAAAAATAAGACATCGGTTAATACTTTTGTCTGTTTGCAATAAACAAATGGCAATAGCAGTACGATTACCAATCAATAGATGTTAGAAAACTAGACATGAAAATCTGGGCAGGTGCTGTACGTTCGGTCAGAAAATTTATTATTACTGACTTACGTTGGCAAAGATATCACGATTCAGTACACAATTTAACGACTTTGATAATTTATTGCTTATAAGCCACTGCATTGGAATGAAGCTCAGAAATAAAAAAAAGAGACCGCTTGGTTTGATGTCAGACCACTTTGTCTACAAGATCAATAAACATAAGCATGGATATAACGAATCGCACGCAACAAGCAGCAAGAGTTGCGGGTTTATCTCTGCACATTATCAACCAGTCATCAACTGTCCACGTTATAATAGCTAGAGCTTTTAAAACGGTTTTTCTGCATAATCTGGGTTTTGCGAAATAAAAAGTTTTCTTACGAGGCATAGCCCTTATCATAAAGACCCTCTCGCAGAACATTTCCGTCTCAGTGACTTAATTTTCTGTCGCCAACGTGACAAGGCATCCTATCTTTTTTAAGTTACTTCGTAACTACATCCGACTATGGCGGCTCCTCTAAAGCTGCAAACATCCTTTCACTCGTTCTGCGTCTCTTTGGTAGGCAGAAGAACGTTAAAACCTGGATCCAACGCTGACAATATTTTATTATACACTCAATCAGTCTCTTAATAAAGTGATTAGATTGATTATAACAACAATCAACTAAACCAAGTAAGAAAATTTTATTCGGCCATGACCAAGTCTTCTATGCCCATTACCGCTTAATGCTGATCAATAATATGTAAACTTTATATGGTCTCTGAAGCTTGTGGCTGGGTGCTGCAAACGTTTCGTTAAAAAGCTGAAACTTCAATATTCCATTTTATTGAGTGTGTGCCAAACCATCCGTAGAATATAAATGCGAATTTTTATAGTTGTCTGTGTTGTGCTTTACCAGTAACTGCATTTTTTTTTAAACAGCTTATAATGCATTTTCGTGCTGTCCTTTAACAAATCTGCTTGCGAGGACTCCAGATATTGCGCACAAACAGACAAACAGACAAACAGATAGTCGGATACCCGGACACGCATAAATCGATGAAGAATTTAATGTTGATGAAGGGGTTTTCTCAGGGGCTTCTTTCTGGGTTTTGCAAACTTTTTGACAAAACGAATATGCCACTCATTCTTCATGAATGGATGTAAGTAGCGTGCATAAAAATGTTTAAATGTTCAAATACTTTTGCTTCTGTTTCCTCGAACATGTTGTACTAGAAGATGTATTTTCTGCTATATCTGCCATAGACAAATTCTCATATTTTACAGTTTACTTGTTGTAGGGTGACGAAAAAAACGACAAGAAAATTTCTAATTCTACAAGTGAAGCAAAATGCTCGTACCAAAGCTTAAACTGCTTGGCAGAAGCAGTGAAAGCTTTTCCCTTATCTTCATGTCAATGATAGTTTTGATGAATTTACGTATGATCGCCGACTATAAAGAAAACGAAAATAAAATTTTAATAATTTTTACTTCTTCTTTATATATAGTCTGGGATAAGAAAGATAAACAAAATATTCATAATGACTTAATGTGTGAAAAATCGAACGTTTTTGTTGATTGGTAAGAGACTTAAACACAAACTACATTTACTCTCATGCAATATTTTCGCAGATTAATGTAAGATATATCGTATGCGCTTAACAGCCTCTTGCAATTAAATTATATTTGGAAATTTTATAATGTAATTTATTATTTATTAAATTAGATTTAAAAAGTTACTAATAATAGATCATAGGATCTACTTAAAGCCAACATGCCAATAGCTTATAATATCAGAATACGATTTTCACTAAGCATTCTAATTAATTCCTTCCTGTAGGTGACGTTATCGCAAATATGTCGCAGTTCTTATCAAAGCCCATTTGCCTTTCCGGGCGGTGATATACCCGAAGAAATACGTCGCAAATTTGACCAATGGTGGTCAAATCAATTGTCACCTCAAAGTTCGATGACACCGAAGATGTTGCCCTTTATGGCTGGGCCGCCAAATACTGTAACCAGTGATCCCATAGATCACAGTATGGGTACAGCAGCTCTAGCAGCTGCCGCTGCTGCTGCTGCTGCGGCGCAAGCAGGTTTGCATGCAGCATCCTCAGTGGGCGGACCCAATGTCCCAGGCGCTATGGTCCCCGCTATGAATACAAAACGCGAGAGTCTTTTAATGTCTGATACAACGGGCCATCATCCTGCTGCTGTTGTCCAAGGTGCAACTGCCGCTGCCCATCACGCCAACATGATCGTTCATCCAGCCATGCACGCCTCCATGCATCATCATCATCATCACTCACATCATAGCAGTCTAACACATTCACCGTTTTCAAATCAAAAGACACGTATGCGCACAAGTTTTGATCCCGAGATGGAGCTGCCACGTTTACAGAAATGGTTTCAAGAAAATCCGCATCCCTCACGTCAACAAATTCAAAGCTATGTAGTACAGTTGAACGCTTTGGAATCGAGAAGGGGTCGCAAGCCTTTAGATGTAAACAACGTGGTATATTGGTTTAAAAATGCCCGGGCCGCACAAAAAAGAGCTGAAATGCGTGGCGGGTTGGGGGTTATGCATGCCGCCATGAACGGTTACTTAAGTCAGCATGGTCAATTAGGCCAAACTTCGGGTGGCAGCAGTACAGGTAGCATAAGTAGTCAGCAACAGTTGATGTCCTCCGGTATGGGTAACTTGTCGTTGGGTAACGAATTTATGAAAAGTCCTTTGAGTTTAAAATCCGAAGATATTGATACCATGTCTCAGCACTCGGACGACTTGGAAGAGGATAACAGTCGCCCAGGTTCTCCGCAATTGCCATTATCGTTAACAATGCATGAACGTCATCATGTTCGCACCGACCATGACCAAGAAGATAACCATAATGAAAATTTGCAACGTGAAAATTTAAAGGATAGAAGTCAGGTGATAGAACAATACGGTAACGATACCGTTAATCCAAGCGAGTGTGCCGAAGGAGCTAACCCTCACACAGAACACAATGAATTATCTAGCAACAAAGAAAAACCATTAGAAGACCATCAATCGTCCGCGGAAAATGTTTATAGCGAAAGACAAATTCTCAAAAGTGAAGCGGACACCGAAGGCAATAATAGCAATAATAGTAATGCCAATAACACTAGTAGTAACACAAATCCCATAATTAATCTGGACACGGAAAATCATCATCATCAACAATTGTCGCCTCAAGCAAACAGTCCGAAAGACGAAGACGATGAACTCGATATGGATGAAGATGACGATGATAACGATGTCAGTCAATTAGATGATTTCCGTTCACCCTCTCCTTCACCCGATCTAACCAATGCCATGATGGCTGGCGGTCCACGCAAAGATTTACCGTTTCCCATGGTGCCAAACAGTATGTTCTCGCAGTCGTTTATGTATATGAGCCATTACATGCCCGGCTTTGGTCAAGCGGCGGCCGCTGCTGCACATCCTCATGCTGCAGCGGCACATCATGCAGCGGCAGCTGCAGCTGCTGCGGGTATGCAACCTAACCCCCTAATGGGTGCTGCCAGTGGCTTAAATTTATCAAGCATATCGAGCGAAGAGCGCCGTAAACGTAATCGTACATTTATTGATCCTGTGACCGAAGTACCAAAACTAGAGCAATGGTTTGCCATGAACACCCATCCATCGCACAACTTGATACTGAAATATACGGAAGATTTGAACACAATGCCCTATAGGTGAGTTAAATATGCAAACCACTCTACAATTATTCCTGTAATGACATTTCAAAATAAGGCGTTATATGGGATCTAAACCATTCTCAATAGCATTCGTGCTTGGGCCAAAGCATGTGGGTGTATGATATTTGTTTAAAGTATCTGAAGAATAGCCGTTGCTTGAACGAAAGAAAACATGACGGACAGACGGATAGACAAGCGTTTGATCAAATAAAGAAAGGGTGTACGGGATCAAGATCTTGTGTATGTTGCATAATTCCGGACAAATTTAATATACCTCCGCACCGCAAGTTGTGCGGCATATAAAAATCTCTATAATAATAATCATGTTGAACTTCAAAGCTTAATTGTGCAACATACATGTATATACATATATAGGAATGAATAGTTTTAATCATTAAAATAAAAAGAATTAACGATTAATTATTTATTTCTTTTTCATTTTTACAGACAAAAATTTCCACGTTTAGAAAGTAAGAATGTACAGTTCTGGTTTAAAAATCGTCGTGCCAAATGCAAACGTTTAAAAATGTCTCTCTACGATAACAGTCAGTGCTCTCAGATGTCAACCTTGAATCCATTCGTACATAAATACGAAGAACGGGATTAAATCGTTTAAAAGTTTCATATGCAATAAAACAAAAAAGCAAAAATTTCAAAAAAAAAAACAGAAATCATATCAAAAATTAATACAATTACAGTGAAAACATAAACAAGCGATAAAGTTATTATTAAAAAAAAAAGCAAAAACAACTTAATTATTGAACGAGAAAATCCAGCCAATTGTTTGATTTTAACTGCAAAATACAAATTATTAGACAAATGAAAAAAAAAATAGAAAAAAAACAGGAGATACAAACCGCCTAAGTTAACTACTAACTAGGCTCCGTTAAAAGCATAAGAGTGTAGAGATGTGTTTTTTGTTTGTAAATTTGCAAAAAAAAACAAATTTTTGTTTATATTTTCTCTTTGAATTTCCTTGATGAACATTTCTTGATTTTTCTCTTTCATAGTTAAATAAATTTAAGCAACCAAAGATGGCATTTTAAACGTAACTAGAGACTTTATTATAGTTTTCTTTTCTCTTTTTTTTTTGTTTTTTAACTATTAAGTATTTAAAAATTGTAAATCGCTATAGATTGTAAATCAAAGTAATTTATTATTTATAATACGTCATTAAAAAAAAAAAAAACAAAACTTTCTTGGCCTTAATTTAATTTTTTAAGTTTCATATATACATTTAAGTCAAGCTTTCAAAGTTCCGAATACAAGTTTGCACATACATAGATTATGAGAAAAAACCGTATGAGCTCGATACGAGGGCTGTTGAAAAAATCCAAAGTATTTTTGAATTTCCGAATCTATTGCATAAGTGTTGCTTTGTCGCTCTAAGCCGTTAAAGTGTATTTCAATTCAATATCACGGCTATGTGGACACATGAACACTGTTCATTAATCACTGATCACCACACATTAATGAAATAACAGTGCACAAGTAATATGAACGGTATCAAGGGTACATGGATAGAGCTCTCGAGGTCTCAAAGCAACCGCAAATAGTAATCTTTGTTCTTGTTCCAATTAAAAAGAAAATAAAAACACTACAGTCGAAGAAGGCCGACTCTCAAATACCACGCACCACTTTGCTTGATACAACCCTTCATTTATTTCCTCTATCAAATATCAAAAATATACTTTCCATGTTTCCATGTAACGACGTATTTTCCCTAGGAACTCTTATTTGGGCGTAGGCGAACAACATGATACCACTGACAGACTTTAGGTTCAACGGATTTCATTTCGCTATCAAAGATCTTCGCATTCTTCACTTCACCTATTTACCCTACAAAGTACTAAACATTTGACTTTTGGACAGAGGTCCAAAACATTGACCTACGTGACTCCTAATTGGTATAGTAAAATTTAATTTTTGAAATTTGGATTTATGGACCAATCTCCACGTTAAAGTACTCAAAGTCGTGTGTTTTCCTTATACCCTTGATTAGTTTTCGCAGAAACGGTTATAGTGGACGGGATCAAAAAAGTTGATCCATCCGATGCACTTCAAATGTCAAAATGATATTACTTACCGGGTTTCTAGAGAAATTTGGAAAATTCCAATTTTATTTTTTCGTATAAAGGCATTCAAAATGAAGCATCGTATAGAGATCCAGTCCTTGGATTAAAATCAGAAAAACAAACAAGTTTACCAAATTGCGCCAGTATATCTCAAAAATTACGACTTTTTAGATTGAGCCCAAAAAAATGGAGAAACCTCAGAAACATAGTTGGCTAGGCAGACAAGCTTAACTCGATACAGCAAACGATTCTGCGTCGATTGACACAGTTGTGTTTGATTTTTAGCGTCTGCAGGTGCTTTTATGGGTTATCAGGCGAAGCTCGTAGCGTTATTGGACGACGTAAACCCTACGTTGGAGAGTGACAGAATTCGTCTCTACTAACAATTCAGCTATATCTAGACGCTTAAGATTTAACAAACAGATTTGCGGGTTGTTGGGGAGACCGGGGAAATACTAGTATGAGTTGGTGTCTGACTACGTTCTGTTGACATCTGCTAAAATCCATGGGAGAATAAGTGAGATGGCAATCCATGCCTATTTATTTGTGTTTAGGAAACTTCTTTAGGGATGACTAAGTAGAAGAATACTTCGGTTAAACCAACATATGGGGCCTAACAGATTGGTGCGGCCCTTCGGGAATACAAATTACGCCGATTGTGGGGTAATACACAATTGGAGGAGGCAGGAAGGCCTTGCCTTCCCCAAATAGGAGCTTTTAGTTTATACTAAAATCTTGATATCCAGTATTTCAGTCTTGGAATAGGTTCTCTCAGTCTCTCTCTCTCAGCCTTTCCGCATATTGATAATATCCGCAGTGACTAGATATATTGGAACTTACATACCAATGTAACTAGTTGTAACTAAATACTCGTTAATAAACGTGACCGATTGCCGGCCGGTTGGCGTTGACCAGAAAACTCTCGGTCGGTGAGGTGTTAGTATAATACAGATCTCATCAAGCCATATTCACAAAGTATAATACAATTGTATAGAAATGCGCATCCGAGCGCAGCGTCCGCAAGGTATAGACATACAAGCTTGATCATCACCAATACCAAAATCGATCTCTGTCTCTGATGTTAAAATATTGTTTCGAAAAGAAGTTTGATCTGAAATTTTCTTCTTATTGTTCTGGTCAGCTCAGGTTAAGCCCGAGTAGATACGAATCGCGATTATCAAGTCGGTATTGGCGGGTTCCAACCTCAATGCGAGAGAGTTTATCTAGGTGACGGTTATAGTGAATACTCAGTCGGTGGGCACACATCCACTAGACTGCGGTCGCTCGCCTCTCTCTTTCCCTTTCCCCATGTCTTTCCGATCGTCACCGCCTTACGCGAATAGGAAAATCCTCCGTTAGTGACTCGCCGTATTATATAAAAAAAAAAAAAGTTCGATGGTTACCTAAATTCCTTTCCTCAGATAACTATCAGTAAAACAGGGCACGTAATTGTAATTTTTAATTTGTCTGATTACTTGCGGCGAGCTTTTAAACGGATTGCATAACAATATCTGTCGATGTTATGTGAATGAATGCACCTCGTAATTGAATATCGTTAAAATACTCAAACCGCGATAGGGTGGAGTCTTTGTTCTTTGACGAGTTGACAGAAAGAAAAGCCATCAAAATGCAATGATTGTCCAGCATAGCAAATAAGAATTCAAACCCGTTGAATTCTACTGCACACTTAAGTGTGCTCTTTGATGAGCTCGGGCAATGCGACGCAAAGGGCAAAAAAAAATGACAATGACGTGACTTCTACTGACCTCAAAAATTTGCAAATTCTTCGAATTCTTAACTAATCCTCATACGGTAATGTAAACTCATAAAGGTCCAAATTGTTATTTATTTAATAGATTTTTCGTTGACATCTAATTGATATTCAATTTAAAACACATGCGGAATCTTCGTATCGCGGCATTTAATGGATTCAATTGAGTAGAATTTTCAAATTCAAAACACAACACTTTTAACAATAATAATAATAATAATAATATAAAGCAATGTTAATGTGAAAATGGGTGTGCGTATGTTTGTTTGGATGTATGCTTGAGCGTGTGCATCGTTTTCTTCTCTTCTTCCTATACCAAAACTATATATACAAATACAAATTAAATTAATATATAAAAGCCAATCTGTAAATTATTAAAATTTCTTAGAAATACTTAAAAATTATAAATAATTATTGACCACAAATGCATATATATATATATATATATATATATGTACGAGAATATTTGTACATTTATTAAAGCGAATGCCAGTATCCGTGCACATATAAGAATATATATATTAAATAAAATATCATAAAATTCGTTTATAAATAAAACAAAATCAATTTTAAATGTGAGAAATTTTAATATTTGTCTACTCCTTCCTTTTTGTTTTCGAAATTCCGTAATGATATATGGAAACCTTCAGCTTGTTTAAGGTCGGTAAGTGCATATTTTTACCTACTTGATATAATATTGAAGCGTTGAATTTACGGTGGTCGGCGTTGCTGCATAGTATCATTGATAGTCACTTGATTAAGAAGAAGTGGGAAAGTTAGAAATCATTTTAATAGCGCATTTATGCTACTTTCATCATCAATTTGGAAGTGAGTGGTATGTAAGAAAACAACAAATAAGACAAGTGTAATAGAGCGGGAGGAATGGGTGATTTGTGCATTACAATCTATCTGTAAATACCATCGCCTATTTTTTTAGAACCAAAGCTCGCCATACAGGGTAACGTTTATGTTATTTATTTGGAACGAACTCACAATATGTTCCAAAATTGCTTGTAAATAGTTTTTTTTGCGTTTTTTTACTTTACTATAATAATTTTGCGTAAATTAATGAAAAGAGGAAAAGAACGGGATTATGTCAAGCAGGAAAAGCAATTTGAATTTTTTATTAGCGGCAGTTGTAAATAAACATAAGAAAAAGTTTAATTCAAATAATAGAAGAACTCGTAGAAAGTCTCTCACAATACGAAACGCATAATGGGCGTTTAATCTTTGGAAAAATCAGAGAGTAATTCTTATAATGAGAAATTCTTATAAAGCAACAAGTGTTTGGTTTAGGTAAAATCAGAGAGTAATAATAATGCAACAAGTGTTTGGTTTAGGTAAAATCAGAGAGTAATTCTTATAATGAGAAATTTTCAGATCATGTTCAAGTTGTTGAGATATATTTTCATTCTTTTCTTTTGTAGCGACAAAATTTTTGAATGAAAGATAAAAGTTATCCTTAAGCAGTGCTTTAGAAATTTGAGAAAAAGTGCCCGCAATTTTTAGAAATTCTGAGAGAGAATGTTTATATGCGATTTTTTGATTTTTACAAAGAAAAAGTGCCCGCAATTTTTAGTTTAGAAATTACAAAGAAAAAGTGCGATAAAATTTGTTTGAATGAAAGAAAAAGTCACCCTTAAGCAGTACTTTAGCTAGTATATTGTTGAAGCAAGTTGCAGGCAGATATCAACTTGTGTCGCGAGAATTTTTTAGTTAGATGGATTTAAGAAGAATTATGGTCCTTGGCAATGTTAGTTTCTTGAACGTCTGTAGCCAAATGGCATCATGGGATCTTTGGAGTATTGCATTCGTCTTTTGCTCAATGTCATCGCTTGTTGTTGATAATGTTTCTTAATGATAGCCACGTTTAATTGAAGCAACTCATAATACACAACATATAGTTCAACTTTCAGAAGAAGGAGGAGAATATTTTAATTACAACCGTCAAGTGACCACAACAAGAGCACATTCTCGTTTTTGGCGAAGAAGTTAACTTTCATTTGATATTCCAAAAAACTGCATTGTCTATACTTTAGCGGGATTTTTTTATATTGTTGTGTAAAATTCAAAAATAGTGTTCTTTTATCGAAAAATTACAATGCTTATCAACAAAGTAATATTTTCGCTTAGAAAACAGAGCGAATTAATTCCAGATCTAGTGGATCGCAATCGAAGAGTGAAAAGCCTAGGATTTATTAGAAGGGAAACGTTATAAATTATTGCTTTCAAACAAATTATTGCTTACCAAACAAGTTCGACTGACTTTAGGATAAGGTAATAGAGATGTGAATACTCTTTGAAGCCAAAATGGTAAGTAAGCAAAAGGAATTACAAATAAATGAATACTTGTTCACCGAAGAATACGAAGGATACCCATTACAGTATGTGCAGCATTATATATACATATACATATATTTGTTTATTGAAATACTCATAGGTTTTCCCAGTTTGCGAGATATTCTTATTTCATGTTTGTAGCAAAAATATTTTTATTTACATTTATTTACATTTTATGCTGCCGTTAATCAAAGGTCCATCATATTGTAAGAAAACTCGTATTTAGTCTGTATTGCTTTTCTATATGTTCGAAATCAAACAACTCAAACCTCTCAACTGAATGCTGTTGGTTCTTCCCCTGTTACTCTTTTCTCCTTGTAGTCCGGTAAGGCCTATGTTAGTGAAACCTAATGAATACCTTCGTTATAGAAAAAACGTGGTATTCTATCATGAAAGCGAATAAATAGTAGTATTAGGTAAAGTGATGTATGGGCCCTTATTTTACCATAATGTTTTTACTTGTTAAGGAATTAATAAAGGAAAAATAATATAAGGAAAATAATTTAAGGAAAAATAATTTATATAAATCTAATTGTAATGGAAAAAAAAGTTCATTTGCGTCTGCAGCGAAAAGCGACAATTTTTACAAGCAATCGATTTCGTATGGTAGGACCATGTGATTGATAAAATGAAGTCCGACTTTAAAATATAGCACGATGAAGGTAGATCTTTAAGCAGGGAGGCTCCAATAAATTTTTTAAAAAATTTTATTTTCTATTGCTTTTCAAAAGCTTTTCCAAACCTTCGTCAAGACAATCGTTCAAGGGAGGTGAGACTGAGATTCATTAAAAAAAAGACAATGCTTCTGCCAAGAAGTCAAAAGTGTGGGATAAACAATTTTATTTTAATTCCTCCATCAGTTCACAACACGTAAAGTGCGACTTTGTCTTCGCCAAATACAGTGAAGCATCCTCTTAATTTAACTGAAAAAAAATCATGAAAACAATTTAAAAAAAAGAACAAAAGACAAATAATAAAAAATGTATTGTAATAAAAGGACATGTCTAGAAGACGCTTCAAAGTTGAAGACGCGATTTTTATGAAAGACTTTTGGCACGAACGGTGGATAATAATAACAATTTTAAATTTTTTCCCTCTAATTTCTTATAATATCTTTAGGTTAAGATTCGCGAACTCAATCGCAAAAGAAGATAGATTAACTTCGCCGTACATTCTGTTCTTTATAACATTTAAAACGCTTGTGAAAACTTGTATGCGTTATAGTTTCTCATGTAACGTATTTATAAATTTTGTAATTGAAATATCCGTCGATTTTTACGATGCATATTAAACTAATTTAGTGAATATATGATTATCATGAAAATACACTTTCACTTAAATACATCGTACGAAACTACTACGTACATCCATTTACTTCCATAATTCTTTTAATAAAGAACATAAATGAAAGCCTAAAATTCTCTTTAATTTACGGAACGTAACGTAAGTATTGAATTTATTCGTGCTATGAACGTGGCTCTTTGTGACGAAATTACTAAGCTAACTGACTAAGATAATCCTTACTTTAGCTTTTTTACTTTGCAAAAAACAGTGACAACAGTTTCAACCGCACAGGTAATGGTTTTGAAATCACAGCCAAGCAGAAGCAATTTGTAATCATTTCACAGTTTTTTGTCTCATGCTAGAAAAAATTAGCCAAAAGTTTTATATGGGAAACATGGCATGAAATACAGGCGAGGATTTAATCTAAGTTATCCGGCAGCCTTTAAGTCAATACTTTGTGAATTTATTTACAAAATGTACACACAACACATAAATAAATAAATGCCGTGAAATTTCAGATAAAGTTGTCTTTAAATTATTTGTAATATCGAGACCAGACGAGACGAGTGACCAGATTTCACTCGAGCTTTTCTCAAAGGAAAGTGTTGCAGTCATAGAATACAATGGTTAAAATTTCACTGAAAGAGTCGGATGACCATTGCAAGTAAGCGTGACTTTAAGGTGGAACTGTCTATGTGAGTCATTCACTGCACAAAATGATTAATTCCATAAAATAAAAAGTTGAGAAATGCGATAAAATAAAACAGATTGCTTCAGCAAATATTGTAGAACGAACACGCGCAGATGTAGCTTTCATCGAACGGTATATAAAATTAATAAAAAGAATGGCCACAAAATAGTCGCCACTACTTTTACAATTTTTATATGGCTGGTGGAGTTAATTGATTTGGCTTTGGCAAGTGAAAAAAGCAATAAAGTGAATTATTAAATCCATCTTTCTATATATTTACATATATTTACATTTTTGAAGAAAGTTATTATAAATATAAGAAGTTGTCTCTATACTAACTGTTTTGACGCTTCAACTCAAGATTTTACAGTTTAACGTCACAGTCCTCTAGTCTAGTCCTCCTAATCGGACCAATTTACTGTCCCCATATGACCCGTCACGTTAGCGAATATATGTGGATGTTTTCAAACTTACACATTCTCGGCACGGAGGCTACCAGCAGAGAGAGAGAGAGAGAGAGAGAAAGAGAGGGAATGCTGTCGCCATTTTCTCTACACCTATTTGTCATGAATGGCCCATCAGTTAATAATCACAGTCATGACCCCTCCGGTTTACGATCAAATCATGCAAGCTCCCACACTCTGGCAATTCGCTCAGAATTTATCTACATATATAAAGAGCATAATAATGAAAGATAATCCAAAATAACATAAGAAGAGAGGATTATATACCAGAAAATGAGGAATGAAAACCAAGAGTGTGTGGTCAAAACGATCTTAAGACTTTGGTCACAGGGCGAAAGTCACTGTTTTGATTTGGTATCGCACTTATCTAATAAACACTGCTTTCGAAATTGCAGATTGTCACGCGAAACAATGTTTTAGCGCAAAATTGTTATAAAATGTTTAATCAACATTTTTGCTAACACCAAGAAAAACGCTGATCAGCGAACACAATCATCAATTTTATGGCAGTTGACAGATGACAATGCCAGAAAGCGGGTGCAGTGTTGTAGTCCTAACAGCAAAGTGAGTGAATCGCGGCAAAAATTTAAAAGCAGAAGAAGCGGTAATCGACAATCCGATCGAATATAATTCTACGAGTTATGAACAAATGCATAGAACGAATTAGAATAAGTTATTATAATGTACCTTTGACCTCTGACCTTGAACTACTACAATGTAAATTTAAAAAAAAAAACACTTACATCTTATTATTATTCACTTGTAGTAAAAGTAATAAGAAGAGCTTATAATTTACGTTAATCCCCGGCAAGTTGATGTGTGGAAGGGTTAACCCAATACCAACGAAACGCCCTTCTCCAGTCTTTACTTTATATTAACAGGCGGATATCATTTCAAATATCTATTATATACTCATTTTTTTCGCTGTTGGATTATTGGGTTTCCAGACAATTACAAAAAGCATAATCAAAGCATGAAAGGCTCCCTCGCAAACTGGTTGCTTGAAGGTGTTACAAAATCCTTCATAAATATTAAGGTAGAGGCTTAATAAGCCCTTTGTGTCCATTTCATTTATCTCCAAACATGACTATTGACTCGCTTCTTCGAAAGTTGTTTCCGGCGCGGATTATTCTTCATATATTTTTCCAATGGAGTATTCTATGACTGAAGTCTTTTTACTTTAACGTGTTGCTTTCTCAAAAACTAAATAACTTGAGAAGATATACGGTAGCTCGCCGTTTCGTTCTGTTCCTTCAATGTTCCGAATACACATAGTCGATCAACAAGAAAAATTTAAATGTTCTACCAACCCCTAGTGAGTAGCTTACCAACTTTTGTATATGAGAAGCACTTTGATACGGATTAAATAACGGGCATATCGGACATTTGAACATCCGTAAAGAACACATATTTTTGATAGGCCTCAATAACAGAAACCATATCATCGGCTTGTCTTTTCGTCAATGAAATTTATGAAAGAGATATCGTTATATCGGGAAAGATTTAATGAAAAAAAACTTGTTTCTTAGATTTGCAACTTTAAGCAGAACTCTCTTGCGATGAAGGGTAATGTGATGCCATGTCCAACAAGTTTCACTAGTCAAACGACACTTGTATGTCAGATAGTAGAAAATTAAAACTTTAGAACATTCCGTTTTTGTTTCGTTTGTGTGCTCTTTATATCCTACAGTACTTGAGGTTATATTAAATTTTTGTAAATGACTTGGGACAGACCACCTTTTATTATACCGCTTTTAGAGTGGCAGAATCACAGAAGATGGGAATATCTCAAGCGCTCCTGGATGCTATATAGATCCGCACAAAAAATCTTCCCAGTCCGTCTGTCCATATGCCTGACTGACAGGCCTTAATTTTGGAGATATTTTCATAAAATTTGGCACTCCCACGTGTTTTATCCCAAGAAAGCTACCGAAAATGGTTGACATCGCACCAGTTTTTCGACCATTTTCCATCTCGCGCCTTATTTTGAAAAAACGTTACATAAATAACTGCAGGGTGATGCACTACATAGGGCTTTTACTTGTTTTCTTAAGTTTACCTTTATTGAACGTTTAGTGAACGATTTTTATCATAACATTGAAAAATGCATAGGCTATGAAATTGTACGTTATGCCGATTATTCGTAACTCATAAGATTTTCTGAAGCCATTCATTTAATGACATACGCACAGGCATAATGTTATACGAAATACTTTAGAATGAAATTTCTCATACGAACATATACCAAATAAGTATGAACGAAGAATGAAACTTTCCTTAAATAAAGTTTCGTTCATATCTCAGAAAAGAAAGTGTACGGAATATTGTTGCAAATTCATATGCAAACGAAAAATAAATTATTGCACAAGTCATTATAACACAAAATAACGCGCAGTTGAATAACAGCAACAGCCAACATAAACGAAATGAAATAAGGAAACGGAACTTGTGAATGCGCCCTTTGGTAGTTTGTGCATGTGTGTAAGTGAACAATTTTTTATATATAAAAAAGAGAAATCATAAGTGATGCACACATATGCAAGTTGTCTGGTGTTTAATGTATATTAATGCATGTATGATAATATAACCTTATTACTGCATATATCTATTATATGTATATATGTGTACTGCCTGCCTATGGAGACAGAACAAATATGAATTCATATTCCTATGCATTTATCAAAGAGAAGAAGAGTAGAAAATAAATATGAAAAAGCAATATAAACGAAAACTTTTTATAGATAATGCTTGCGAGTATTTATTATTGTTAGTTTTTTTTTCTTTTTCTTTAATAGAATTGTAAGTAAATTAATAAAAAAAAAAAACATATTAAATAGATTCTCATAGTAACTTCATTACATTGAAAATAAAGTTATGTCGAGTCATCTCTTCTATTGCATTTAAACGATGTCTTCACTTAGTTAATATTTACAGTTTGTAAAGCATAGTTCTAGGCACGCTTTGTAAACTCACTAGTTGTACGATACATAAAACATTTCAAATCATAGAGAATTATATTCGTGATCGAATCTTTTATATGCACCCCAAAAGTGTTCACACCTTTTTCTTGCATAGGCGCGTGGGTGTGTTCTAGGCGTGCTTTTTGAACACTTTGGGTTCTTTTCAAATTCTCTTGAGGTTTGTAGGCGATATTCTCATTTTTGCGAACGAGAAAGATATCGTACAGTTGCGCAGAAGGGCAGACGGGCAGTTGAATGAGCGCAAATGCTTAGGAGCCTTCCGAATTTGAAACTGGACGAGAATTCATATACCATATTGGGGTTTTGAAGTTGTCTTCTACGCATCATAAAAGTTTTGAAAAAACAAATGAAATTATGACGCTCTATAAAATTGAGTAGGCGTGACCAGTTTTGTAGAGGTATTAGAACATCGTCCATAGAGCACACATTCAAATATTTGTAGACTTATTTGTTATTGTTTTTCCTTTTTTTATTCCTTTTGAAAAGCAGAGATGTCCTCATTTTAACTACTACTATGGACGTGCTCTTCGGCCGACTTTGCCCATTTTCAATAAACATCTGCGTGTTGCTGCCAAATTTAAACTCGATAGATTCATTTCAGCGAGCAGGAAAGGGTTTACGCGCAGACGAACAAACAGACAGACGGACATGTTCGATGATGGTTACAAAAATGATAAATGTCTTCAGCAATACATCAAGATTTTCTGCTGTAATCAAACATGCTTGTGAACATATAAATAAAACGCACTTCTGATGGCGCTTTGAAATCGCGACTAGCGAGTCAGTGCGATAAAGTTTAACTTGGTCGTATCGACAGTGAGGGCTCACTGCATCGGTAAGAGCATCAACCAGTTAAGCAAACACCCAGTAGGCTGCGGCCACCTCACTAACTTTCTCCCTTTTTTCACGTCTTTCTGACCGTGATCGTGTTGCTCCAACAGAGCATCCCCTCAGTGAATGGTCATATTAGGAACAAACAAAAAACCAACGGAGATTTGTATCAAATCCTTTTCCGATATATTGCTTGGGCCTTGCCATGATTTGTAGAATTCAATCTGTACATAGCTGTGCAGCGCACAGAAATTGATAAGACTTGTTAAATTATGTACATGGTTACATGCATGTAGGATGAAGTTACCACTTGGTTAAATGACTTCATAAATAAGGATTATTGCCATTTGGATGTAAAGGAAACACTTTCGATAAATAACTTTTGGCCGAATAAATCATTTCTAGACGAGAAAATGTGAAATTGCGGTCAGCCTCGAGTCAGAATGCTATACAAGCATGATTACTGGTATTTTGTGGCATGAATGAAGATGATTTCGACAAGGACGACATGTGGTTTTAAGGAAACGCTGTAACATGCCATGCATTTGACAAAATGAATTTATTACGAGAAAAGTTCAACGAGCATGTAATACCTAAAGATGCCTACATTTTTTACTTTTTGGGGTCATGCTGGAGCATTGACTTTTTTGAATAATTCACAAACTCTCAATGATCTTATGCATCGCGATAATTCCTGTTATTGGTGAAATAAGAGAAGATTTATGTGAAAAAGCGGCCAAAATAGGAGTTCCAGGATTTGCTCTTTTACAGAAGTCCAGAGGCGGTCATTTACATGAAATCATTTTCCATACAAATAGAGTGAACCAATATCTAAAATAGACTAAAATTAGTGTTGTCGTCTTTGACGGTTTATTTTCTATTACAAATAAAAGGAGAAAAAAAAACTTATTTATTGACGCTACATATATAATCAAATATATTATATTATTAGTAAACGTATTAATATTTTAACAGTAAAAGTATATTATTAAAAATACAGAAGTCAGTCTGTCGGTGAGATTGTACATCAATATAATAGGGTTGAAGGCGAGCTCACAAGTCACAATGCACAATGTCGTCTATGTGAACCATTACGTATACTGACAACGTGTTGCCTTTGCTCTTCCCTCGTACACATTCTTCACTAAATCATCTTCTCGGTGTACAAAATAATTTTTTTCCGCATTGAAGTAAGGTAGCAACTGTGTGTGTGTGTATTTGCGTGTGGAACATTCGCACAGTCTGTTTGTTTATCCAAAAAGCGTAGAAATCGACCGATTCATTTTAGACTCCGGGAGAATATTTTCTTGTTAAGCTGTATGAGTACATCTAGAAATTAATTTGTATTGAAGATTGTTGAAGATTGTAAAAAACATCCTTATTAGTTAAAAATAGGATTTCACCTAAGACAAACCTATGGATAAGGACCTTCCGCGAATTTCGGCAATTTTTTCACTTGGAAAATGCATTTGTGTGAGGCATTGGTACAATATGTAAATGAATTGAAATAAATTCGATCATTCTCTACAACAATTCACCACATTTCTGGCAATTTGGCGATATCGTGCCGAAAGAACTTATATTGGCTTCGGAGCGATCCAATCATCGACCCATTGTCGCACTTCTTCAAACTTGCGGAGCCGGTAATCAAACGGCGCTATATCTGATGAGTGCGATGATTACGGCAGAACTTCCTATTCGAGCTGCAACAAGTTCATGGCACCACCTCTAAACCGTTGAAACCAAAACTGACAATTGGGATATGATGGAGCAGCGTCACCATAAGCTTCTGAAGGCGCTTGGCGGGACTTGGCAGCATATGCTGAATAACTTAACAGCACTAAATGAAAATTTTTATTTTACTTAGAGACATTCTCGTAACGCATTTATTTTGTGGTATTGTAATGAGCACTTGTATGTCTTATGCTTCATACCTTACATTACTTTACATGAACTCTCCTCTGAGTTTAGTTTGTAAGCGGAGCGCCACAGTACATAGTACGCCGCCGCTATACAACAAAGCACTTGTCCTAATGTAGGACATTATGCTTAAAGTGGATCTAAGCTCTTTTTTATCTTGACCGGAGTGTTGCCTAAAAGGAGCAACCATTATAAACAAACAAAAAGAAAATAAATAAATAAACGAAAGCAATATAAGGAATTTCGAATTTATGGTTCTATAAATCGTACTTCACTCCGCAAATGAGGGAAAATTCCTACTTTAGCCATCACTTAGATTTCATCATCAAAGATGTTCTGCTTTTCTTTTTTTTTTTTTTTGATATATTTTTATAAATATTTGCCATAACTTTTTGCATTTTATGATATCGCAGTAATTTTAATTAATGGATAAAGTTGTTGGGAAAGCTGTACCTTTTGAGTTAGCTGTACAGGTAATGTTCGAAGGCAGGGTAGAAGACGTTATACGCAATACTACTTACTACTCATACAGACCAATATCACTACAAAAATAAAACGTAAAATAAACTTACATAACTTTGTAAATTCTAAAAACAACAACAAATCATTGCGTATATATTCAGCGGAAATTTCATAAACAATTTATAGAGTTGCAAATATTATGTACGAGTAGCTATGTTCGTTAAGAGGAGTTTGTTTGGTAGGTTTGTGCACTTTTGAAGTGTGTTTCTGAGAGCACGCCTTTGTGGCTTTAGTTTCACTCTTTCTCCCCTTGGAATGTACTTCGTAATAATTGGTTAGCTTAGTGAATTCCAGCTTTCAATGGGGGCGTATATAAAAACAATGTACAACGAAATGCATATAAAAAAGTTTTTCTTACCTGAAAATTACGAAAAATATTTCCATTTATTTCAAATTCTTTTTAATTTCATTAAAAATAAAACAATTAGAAGTTTTCCCAGCAGTTAGCAGAACAACTAAGCTTATATTGTTTCGCTTCATTGCATTGGTTAGTAAGCACTAACAAGCATTGTGAGTGGGTTTGTGATACCACCACACTTGTGGCCCACGGTGGATGTACAGCAACACCCACAAGTGTATAAGATTATCATTATTATTATTATTATTAATTGTGTGAACAATTTCTACTGCGACCTGGAAAATCTATTGTGCTCGCCCGTATTCTTAGCTCGTCAGTTTTAGGATTCTCGTTAATCCCGCCTTCTTTCTTTTTTCCTTCGGAGCAGCACACCGATATAAAATACTAACCAAATTCGTGGTTTCACATTTACATAGAATGTGATGGCACGTCTCACTTGCCCCTTGGCAGAATCTGCGTGAATCGGCATCGACCATACCTAGATTGTAACCAGTGTAGAAGCCTGTGACCAAGCGCACGCCGCTTCTTCTTAGTTCCAGTAGTTTATATGCCATGCCGGCAATTTATGAAATTTTTTGCCTACCGTTATCCTGCACGTTGCTTTCAATGGCAATCCGATTTTTTCTGTGCCCTTTTGAAAACTCGGGCCACAAACCCTAGCCCCAGTTTTGCCATTTTCCAATTTTGCATCGTCGTTGTACCATTGCCTTGCTTCCACCTTGGAATCAAAAGCTTGCCCGTCCCAGCCCATCCACATTGGAAGCCGTCCAAACGGAATATTCCTGCCCTGTTCTTATAATGGGACCGAATGAAGCTGCTACTTGAGATGTCTACCGACATCAAAACCCTTCCAGCATGACCACGCTCGGACACATGTTGTAAAAGTTTCCAAGGATGCACAAGTTCTGCCACGCCCAGCGAACCCTGAGTACGCCTTCTGATTACCACTTGTCCACATCGATGATAAGCGATGGTTTCGAAATATTGAAGAAGTGCGAAAATGAGTCGATGATTGGCCCGCTGCCAAACTGATATCATTCTTTCGGCATGGTATCGCTACGGTATTGCCAGAAATTTGAGAATAGTTTATAAAAAATGATGAAAAATAGTCTGATTAATATATATTGGAGCAATTTTTCTCAATGCATGACTTGCTCAAGTGAAAAATTGATCAGAACACATGCAAGCACCTATTAAACAAAAACAAAAAGTTTTACTTTATTATTATTTGATTGATTTCATACTTAAATTAACAGGTTTGTTATCATATCAAGGGGATTGCTGGGCGAAAGATAATCCGCTACGTTGTGACTCGCTCCATTTCGCATATAAAGAAATAGACATTGCACTGTCAACAAAGATTGCACTTTAACTTTAACAAAAGCAAGTAAAAAAATAAATAAACAAAACCTCTCACTTTGGATGACATTTGAGCGAATACAGGCAACTTAGATTCGGCGCGAACAAAGCGTTGCCTGTTCTGAATCATTTTGATTTTAATTGTGTTAATTAGTTAAGCTTAGTGTAGTTTGAGTTATTGATTAATAACAATAATCATTAATGACAATTCAATTACGCAATAAGAACCATTACTGTAATTAATAATTAATGTGCTCGTAAGACTATAGCGTCTCTTTCGGCCCAGTCGTGAACAACAATAAAGGTAGAGATACAAATAACATAACAACATCGTACAATATAAGCAATAAGACAAAGATCCAGATCTAGTTATAGGTTATAGAAGACCTTCATAGCTGCTTGAAATCTACCCGGACTTAAAATCATTTTTTTGATATGGAGTGAATAGTCAAGGATGCCATAACTTTGCAGCGTTAACAAAGAAGAGCCTCGATGGCATTAAGTACCTTTGCTTCAGTAATATTGAATTCATCGTCCATTCGGATCTTCGAAACTGTCACATATGCGCTTGTTGAAGACCTGTCTGGCGCACTTATTGACAACATGTTGCATTTTTTTGTTTGAAACGGGAAGTCATTTACCATAAACATGCGCTCCTTACGATATGGGTGGCACAACAAAACATCTAAATAATCTTAATTTAGCGAAGTTTGGAACACAACACGAGGAGAATCATAGTTTTCTTAGAATGAATCAATACGCATGGTCGCATGTCTCTTCGTGTTCGAGTGAGAGTTGGGCTTAAAAGCAAGACTTGTGAGTGCTTGCGCTTACATACTCAATGTCTTTATCGACTGTTCTAACATTTTGTAAGGAATAGGAATCATAACCCTTAAGTGATATTACGATGGGTTTAGTTTTGCTGAAATTTAACTTCAAATTATTAAAGTCGGACCAGAGACTAACATGATCCGAATCTTCTTTTATTCGCTAAGCCAGATCCTTCCGAAATGCAAATGGGCGCGACAGGGAAATTCGTGCATCATAAGCATATAAGCGAATAGTACAATCATGACAACATACCCTTAAAGGCAGTAAATAAAATACACCGGCTCTCAGGAGGAATCGGCAGCAACCACGAGTTCATAGTGATTTTCCATACAAAACCTAATTAAATTAATTGCAGACGAACTGAAACCAAATTAAAATTCAAGTCTTTGTAGTCAACACTATCAAAGTCCTTAGAGAAATCAATCATAACAAGAATGGTTAAGTCCCCCTTATTGTACCTCGGGCATATAACCTCCAAGAGTTTGAGTACTGTTGTATTACAACTATGACTAGGTTTGTAACCCGATTGATTAGCACAAAGTAAATTCTTTGTGTTCAGACGTAATCCAATCTGAACAGCGATCAGGCATACAAATGCTTTAAATAGATCAGGAAGAATGCTAACTGTAGAATATGAAAACTGTGCAGGTTTTATCTTACAAAGGTAGCAGCGAGCATTGTATGTTCGTTTTTGTGAGAACTGACTTCTTCCATAGAGAGAGAGAGAGAAAGAGAGGGATGAGAGGGAGAACAGAGGGAAAGATAGGGATTGAGAGAGCCTGAAAGAGAGAGGCTTGGAGAGGGAGGGAGAGGAAGAGATAGGGATAGTGCGAGAGAGAGTAAAAGAGAGAGAAAGATATAAATATTACGCATTCACACATATGAATGATGGAATATTTTCTAATTATTTCAAATCGTTTTCGAATAATTGAAAAAAAAAAAAAAGAAAACAAAGAATTCAACTATGCCAAGAAACATTTAATTCAATTTCTAAGTCATTTGTGCGAAACCACTGAACGTAAGCTGCGAGTAAGAGAAAAAGCACAGATTTAATGCCTGAAAATAAAAATAATTTACGATGATAATTACGTAAAGACAAAATTACCCCCAAGAGAGATTTTGTTACACCCAAGCGCACTGAAAAAGACAAAAGAAAAGAGAGGAAGACCGAATAGAAACGTAAAAGTATGAAACGCTTGCAAACCGCTCATATAAGAAATATAATACCGGTTCAAAAGGAGATGAAGCAAAATTAAAGAAAGAAAACTCAAAGTATGATGGGAAATAAAAGGAAACCCATTACGTTGAAGGACTGTATATGCATTAATGTAAAAATTGATAATCCCATTGTCAAGCGATAATTCATAAATGAACTCAAATGGTTATTAAGCGTAAGAAATATTTTTTCAAGGTAATAAATTCTTCGCTAAAGACTTACCGAGAGTTTACTGAATAAGTAACAAGTTATAGGAAAACTATGAAGAAAATTTCTTACATTTTTTTTTTTTTTTTTTTTTTATTCAAGAAAATGAAGTGAAGAAAATTTTCTGTGTTTTTAAGGATTTATAGGATTTAATGAAAAAACGAGGCGAAGGAGAAAAAATTTATATGAATATGAATGAGTTTTCTTTTTTTTCTTTTTTTTGGTTAAATACGAATTTTGCTTATAGATATGCAGATATATACATACGTACACGTTATATGCAAATGTGAGGCCCATATAAATTATGCTGTGGTGATAAGAAGAGTAGCATTACTTAACGCTTTGGCAAAGTCGTATTTCCCAAAAATAAGTTATGACTTGCAAAAAATACAAAAGGAGAAAAAAAATAAAAAGAAAAAGAAGAAGAATTGAAAAATCCATTCAAAATGATATTCTACAGTAGGAAGGAATATTCGAGGAGTGCGCCTGATATCAAAGCGTAAGATCTTAGAAAATGTTACTTTAAGTGAAAGACAAGGTAAGATTTTCTCATTAGACTTAATATTGTTATTAAAAATTTGCAAAAAAGCAGCGAAGCATTTGTACTGAAGAATACTTTTAGCCTAGAAGTAGACACC
Source organism: Glossina morsitans morsitans (assembly GCA_001077435.1). Lineage (NCBI taxonomy): Eukaryota > Metazoa > Arthropoda > Insecta > Diptera > Glossinidae > Glossina > Glossina morsitans. Next base: position 19,469 of record CCAG010011109.1, on the reverse strand, counting down.
GACGTTCATTTAATATAAATGTTATCTTTGTGCGTTTCTGTGCCTGTGCCTGTGCCTGTGCCTGTGCCGTTGCCTGCTTGTATGTTTGTTGGCTCGTGTGCGTGTGTATTAGAAATCTGAACATACACATACACTAATTCTGGTCGCCGCAGGAATAAATTTTATAAACTAATACGAATTGATTTATTACCCTTTTTAAGCTGGCGCTGCTGCTCATAATTTCGGCATCAGCCTAGCAAGCAAGCAATCAGTATGTAGCATACAATAACTCATCCAAACCTACCAGTAATACGCAGCGTTACCGTTCGCCTGGTTAACAAGCAAAATGTATTAATACTCTCTACACAGATTCTTATTGTTTTTTTTTTTTTTTTTTTTTTTTTTATTTAAATCTTTTTACTTTTACTTACAGGAAGATGCTCTCGCTAGATGACTGGCTGTAAGTTAGATGGAAGAAGTAAAGAAAATTTCTAAGTCAAACCGTGTTATCTGAACCACTGGTGCATACTGACAGCGTAGTTGAGTCAAAAAGACCAAAGGAGTTTTTAAGCACAAGCATGTTAAAAATTCTTAAGGCTTTTCTTGACAAAGTCATCTAAATGCCTTAGTTAGGGAGGAAGTCTTACATCTTTACGCTATTCATTAAGCATTTAGTTTAAAGTCAAATCTAAATTTATTGCCATTAAAGATATATTTAAACATTATATCAACAAACATACATTCATTACAATTTATTTGACTATTATACAATTTCATAAGAAACATGTAAGAAAATTAAATTTGCTTTGAAACGAATTTTTGATAATCGCTGCCCGTAAGACGTGCACAAAGATAGTATTTTGTTAATTAGGAACATGCCAGTTAGCTCTCGGATATCATTTTTATTCTAAATTTTTGCTCCGACATATGCTTTTGTTAAGTTTCATGTCAATATCTTTCAACGGTTGTAAAAGCAAGGAAACCTTTTTTTTGCATTTTGTATAGTGGGCATGTGAATGAATCACGCCCACTTTTGAAGCTTATATGCGGTGATTAACTCAAAATATCTAAGTAAGTTACAGATTTGTGTCTTTACTGCGAAACCGTCAGCTTTTCAACATTAGAAACCACACGGACAGATGGACGGACATTGTTGCATTGACTTACAAACTCACGCTGATCACAAATACATATTATACAAATAATAATTTACACCCATTCTTAACGCATGTCTGCCGCGAATCTAAACTGACTAAGATAATTATACAATACTCGAGTTTTCTTTTTTTCTCAGTTATCTTGTAACTGAATCAATCGAGAATAGGTTTTTCAAGTTTTTCCTTTTTGCTTTTGCTATGGGATTTTCAGATTTTTTTGCCATGAGTGGACGGACGCCATTCAAGCTATTCTTGAAACTCAGCGAAACTGCAAAGCGTATAGTAGTAAAAGTATAAAGTCGAATAAAAAATCCACTTTTTAAGATGAAAGTATTCGAGCGTATCGCTTAAAGTTCTGAAGAGGAGGAGATGAAATTTAACACAGACGTTAGATGCCAAACTAAGAAAAGAAATTGCATACTCAGATAAGACCATCCGATTGAAAAAAAGGGCTTACTTGCTCAACGCGCACTTGTGATTGTTATATAAATCAACCAATGAACTTCGTTCTGTAGATTTTCCCCAAATTTTGGATGGACGTAGTTTAGATATTGGTACGGCATAAATATCAACTGCTTACAGATTGTCTTCCAATGTGTATTAAAGTGTAAAGAGATATCTTTCAACAAGCAGCACTTACAGCACTACTTGATATTTCGTGATTACGTTGCCTTGGGAGATAAATGCAGTAAACCATGAAAGAGGTACCAAGGGGTCTAAAAGATTTCGTGCAAAAACCACAATAATGAAGCCTTGAAAACGTCCGTGTATCTTCAGAAACAGCACCACAGGATTGACTAGAAGCTTCTCCTAATTGCAACATATTCTGCGGACCTGTCTCTACGTAGATAGAGAGACTTGTTTGATTATAAAAAGAGAAGAAACATAAAGCCATAAGTAACGTTGGTGAATATTTCGTTTATTAAGCTTTCGTTCTTAAGGTAAAAAATACATTTTAAATAAAGTTGAATTTTATCAAAAAATACAAGGAATTTTTTTTTACACCCAATATTTACTCAATCCATAGCGATTTGTGTATTTTTTCCTCAAATCTTTCAAGTGTATTTTTGAAGCGGGCAATGTCATAAAAAATGCAAATGTGGTTTTAATATTTAACTTTTTCCGCCTTCACGTCTTATTATTGTTGTAACAAATCACTTAAGAGATAAGCGTAAATTGTTTTTGTTTTTTTTTTTTGTGTTTTTTACATCTCTCCGACTTTTCTGACACATTATTTAAAAGATGTTTAGAGAGATTTACGAAAATAGAAAAGCATAGTATGCTTTAAGGCGGCACCATTGTAAGAAATTAGTTGCCTAACTTAACCAGATACTGAGAGATGATCATTGTATTTGTAAATTGTGTTTAACCTAAATGACAGCCATGATTATTTTTATGTGCCTTTTGGCATTTTTGATTTCATATTATTCCGATTTTCTTCCTCTTCTTATTGCCATTCCGTTATCTTTATGACATCTCCTGCACAATGTTACAAGAAAAAAAAGAATGAAATATTTAGCATAGCAAAGATTTTCAGTAAATGGTAACAGTTTATATAGAAATTGCAAGAGTAATGATAGCCGTTCAGTTTCATTGTTGACACAACGTAGAATACGCTAAGCATTTATGGTGCTACTGCTTGATGACCTGTCATAACATTAAATCGGATATTGAGTGAGCGCATGATATGTGGAAATCTTCTCTGACCGGTTAAAATAAAAAGGAAAGCGGATCAACTTGTTGTCTCCTATATGTGGGTGGTTCCTGCGGAGCTTACGAAGCTTTAGAGACAAAATAGAAAGGAAAAATTGGATTCCGATAAATGTTGCTAACAGTCAAGCGTACAACGCTTTACGAAAAGATTTATTTTTTTATCACAAATCTTCTGAATGGTGAACTATTGGTCTTTTTAAGCCTAGTATAGGCTGTAAAGGCAAAGCACTTGTCGCCGGACGATGCATTTCAACATTGCTCTCAACATATTATGTGTCAAATAAAAGTAATGCGTTTTTGTTCACTACCTACAAATGTACGAACGAATCTTTAGCTTGCGTTAAATTTCTTTCTATAACTCTTTCAAGTCCCTAAGAGCATCATATCTTTTCGCCCACAATAGCAATGATCGTGAGCAGCAAGTAACTCAATTATTTTCATTTGAAAATATTTTCCAATCTATTAATTTGATCAATTTCCTCTGAAATTGAATGAAATGACAAGCTTTAGAGAAATGTCTCGAAAACATCAAACATCTTGCTCTGCCACAACCATATCATGCTACGGCATTCATACATTTAATTACGAATCATTTCACAATCACCGTCATTAAGGGGGATAACTAATAATATTTATTAAAAGAAGGAAAAGCATACCAAATACACACAACCTAACAGCAAAGTGAACAAAAGTCCAATGTTTGTATCGAAGTGAACAAACATTCACAAACAACATTTCAAATAACAAAATAACTAGAAAGGAAGATAAACACAAATATTGCAAATGTAACGCGCTATGAAAAGATGACTTGGAATGTTCGGCAGAGGACGTAGGACGGGGAGAGAAGAGCTCTTGCTTTTTACTTTTGCTTTGGCAAAGAATTCAACCAATTAATATGACCACAAATAAAGAAATATTGGAGATAAAAATTCGTATACCAAGTTGTTGGCGCAAATAACTTACATTTGTAAGAAACGATTCCGTTCTCTTCAAGAACATGTATAGCGATGCCTTAGTAATTAAGACGTTGTGCAACAAAAAAGACAGAAAACCAACCAAACACAAAAAAAAAAAAAGGAAAAAGGACAACACTCAACCATTCGTGTGTCGCACAAATAGTTTCTGTGGCTTTGACTGATATGCCACTAACTATGCTTACATGCATACACACACACACACGAGCACACATACATACATTTGTAGATTTTGGTAATAAAACTAATGAGTGTACACCAGAAATTGGAACGTTAGTGGGAATAACCGACACGTACACAAACATATACCGAAAACCTTAATGTCTCTCTAATAAATATTTGTACTAATGTGCGATTTCCTAGTGGTTCAGTTTTATTCATTTGTTTGCCCGTTTGTTGGTTGGCTGCTTTACTTTGTTTGTATAGTAATTTGCCAAATTGAGAATTAGTTTGCTATGCATCGTGCATGTACGTACATCTCTGATTCTCACATATTTGTGTGTGTGTTTATACTTTTGTTGTAATAGTATTGTAATTGTATAATAGTCCAATTAAATGGCCATAAGTAATAATAATTCCGCTTTGATTTGTGTGAGCGCACTGACTGCCTGGCTGAGCAAATGAATGACTGAATGCGTTGCGTGAGTACGTGAGTAAGCCTGTCATTTAGGTGGTGTTGTGGTCGCATTGTTCATTTGTTTTGTTTAGGTTTTTACTATTATTTGCTATTTTTTCTTTTCACTAAACTTTCCAAAATCGTCTGGCATACTACGCTGGATCCCTCTTAGCGCTTTGCAAAATAATGCATCTATCTTTCGATATATATATAAAAAAAAAAACACTTAATTGAATTTATAGATCTGATAGAAACAGTAACAAGAAATTCGATACCAACCTGAACTTCACAGCATATCGCACCCAGCTTCCAGCTTAGAGGTGGAGAACTCTCAAGTTTCGAAATCACACCATCACCGTCAAGCATAGCATTCATAGACACGCACGTACACAGCAATGATGTTTTTAGTACTGATGGTATATTTCGAGCGCTTTCCTTACTAACAAGCGTAGTAGACTTCAGTTTTTCCAGGACATTTATCTGTCAATTTTTATCGTAATTCATTGTAAAATCTTTCATTAATGAAATCTTTGCTGTTTTGTCGCTGTTGTTGTTTTTCAATAAAATTGTTTCAATCCGACGTTTTGGAACAATAATGAAAAAGAAAAACAACTAAGAAAATTATGTTACATTTATATCCCTCCACATCAGCTCGACAATATCAGCCAGGCTTGAACGATTTTTTCCATTTTTGTGGAGGCACTGCACGATCACCTATAGTAAGCACGCTTATTACTCTTTGTAGCTGTCACCGTTTATAAATAATGAGAAAAATCAAGTTTCCTTGTTTTCAAAAATAGAAGGGTTCTTATATTATGTGTTGTACTGTAATCGTGTCCTTTGAACGATTTCGACTAACTTTAAATGTCAACTTGAACGCAAGGCCTTCCACTAGTTTTGCTAAGTTTGAAGCGCCACCATGTTCATCACAGCGCGACACAGAGGCGAACACTTAGACAGATGGAAGGACAGTACGTATACCTTTTCTAGACTCTGGAGCCTTCTTCTGGCTGCTGCAAACGTCTGACACGTTGATTATACCCCTATCTTTATATAGTAGTGGGTAACGGGCGCAGACAGAGTAGCATGTTGTGTGTGAAATAATTGACGTATATGGATGGTTTAGTTGCCAAATCGGTTAACTCCATTTTTGGGCTTTTATCAAATTTTAATATCAAAGCACTTCATCAGCTCCTGACTGCACATATTCAAAACGAATTTCTCTAATAATAAGCGTTAACACCACTAAATGATTCAATTGTTTCGGCGACTGAATAATAAATAATTTTTGTCAAAATCCAATCTGATTAACTCCATACTATAATGTATTTATATCATAATAGAAATCTATTTAACCCGGTGCACTATTTTTCCTTTCCTACGGAGACATCTTTAAGTTGTTCGTTTAATTTCATTGTTCCCGTTAGAGGAGAGCTGTTATCGCTCACACGAACTAAGTACGAGAAAGATAAAATATACATGAATTGCATTCGAACTGCCACCAAATAAGATATTTATAAATTTCAATATTATTGTGAATTCTGAGTGGCCGAGTAGGCAAGAGTCTCGACTAGCAATTCAATGGTCGTGGGTTCAAATCTCAAGAGTAGAGTAGAGAGAGAGTGGTAGAGTTTTTAATAATAATAATAATAATATTATTAATAATAGTAATAAAAAAATAAAAGCCGAAAGCCTTAGATGCTAGTGCTTGAAGACTTTACTTTTAGAATTTATTCTTTGGCTAAATTTACATAATAATAATAATAATAATAATAATAATAATAATAATAATAAAAAAAGTAAAAGTTAATAAGAATTATTTGAGTGAGGAAAATAATGAATCGGATGGTTCTTCCATACAAATTATGGGCAGAAAGCTCGACTCAAGAAAACGATTTTGCATGTATTCGGATTCGTTATCTGATCACAGCAATGAAAAAATCGCAGCAAACGACTGGACGAAAAAGAAGCCATACTCCTGGCAAATGGGACCGAAATGTCCAAAAGCATAACAGAATAAAAGGTTCAGGTTAAAGAAATACAAGTGGAAGGCAATTTATTATTTGGGGAAATTACTTAACTGGAATGAACTCGATTTGGGGTTTCCGTAACAATATGTTTATATAATGACATTTTTCCGTAATAATATAATAATTCAAAAATTTTAAAAAACAACATATAACATTTAACCGTTTTTCTCAACTTCTTGTTTTATGCAGTTAACCGATTTGGCAACTGAACCATCCATACATTGAAAATAATAGTTTTTAATTGGATAGTATTTTTGAACAGTGCCGTTAAACAAAAAAGGATAGTTGAAGGATGTAATAGGTTATCACTGCTTCGGTACATTTCTTACACCGCACAGACGCGTGTGTGGTACAATGAATAAAGCATAGACTTGTCGAACAAACAAAGGAACGCAACACTCCATAAATTCACAGGCTGCGTCACTATTGAGAAACATCGACGGTACTTTTATTTTTGTAAATCAATGGAAAAATCTGAATTTCGTGGGGAGAGTACATTGGTCGTCTGTATGTCATGAAATTTTGACTCATTTCTTTCGAACACTGGTTCAAACTAAAAATCATATGGATTCTTCAACTCGTCATCTTAAGTCTATATGTCATCCATTGAACTTCTTGAACGACCTGTTACGTATCATCGCTTGCTGAGTTTTTGTGTATAGTGTTCGTAAGTTTTATTAAAATCAGACACGAAGTGTTTGGGAACTTTAAACATTTAAAAGCTTCAGCTGAAAATAAGCTAAACCCAGGTGTTAAACTGCGACAATGCATAGGACTACACTAATAAAGAGCTTGAGGAGGCAGCTTTACTAACTGCATGCGACTCTATGAGACTCTTGTTGCACAAATATTTGTATAAGAACTCGTCAAGAAAATCAACGAAATGATTTTTTGACAAAATTAATCGTATGACAGTGAGGTCACTTATGTAGAAGAGATAGTGGAATTATAACAACGACCTTTAGCTGAGATCATGTAAACGTATTTCATATAATCAAACACAGTTGCATTCACTAACAACAACACTAGAAACGAAAGGAACTTTTTAAATACAATTGAAATTAAATTCAATTTTCTATCCGTTTATTGTCTCTAAAGGTTTCTTATGGCGAACATTCGCTCAAGCTCAAAAAATGTTCTTTCCTTCAGAAATCAATTCTGACAAATTCAAATTTTCTCAAACATTTCGAAGCAATTGAACTATGCTTAGTTTGTATGGCATCTCTGCACTCGTTAATTAGAAGTCATGGCCCTAAATATGGAGTTCATTTGAGATTTCAATAAATCGGATGTGTCTGCTAACGTTAAGAACGAACGCACCAGGATAAGAAGGAGGACAATTCTAGCGATGAACATTTTCGCCACGAAATTTCACAAACTATTGTTGGCCGAGTTTTCTCGTAATCGACAGAAAAAAACGTTAGCCCGAGTCGAATATAAGTTAGGTCCTGCCTTCATTGATTTACGCGCAGTTAAAGAGTTAATTTTAGCGGAGCAGAAACTTCTATGCGTTACTGGAATATTATTACACATCATGCACGGGATGAGTGGAACAAGAAAGTACTTATGAGACATTTTAATAAAATTTTCTTTTATTGCAAGTTTTCTTAAATCATTTCATAAAATTTCGTTTACATATTAAAAAAAAAAAAAAGAAGAGGAAACTTTTCACCCGATAGAAAGCGTCATAAATAATAATTAAACAAACAAAGCTTAAGCTTAAGACCGACATTTCATTATAAGGCCTTTTTTTGTTTCTTCTTCTTCTTCATCTGACAGCGAAAGTGCAATCGCTCGCCGGAAAATTCTTTATAATTTACTAGCAGAGAGAGCAGAGCGCTCTCTAGTCCCACCCTTTTCTAGTTGCGTGAAAATCTTAAGAAATTACCAAGAGTTATGTACATGCCAGGCATTCTTATGTGCGTACGTATGGTAGATAGATAATAAACAAAATTATGAGGACCATGTGTTGTTCGTACTGTTCGCTTCTTTTCTTTTCTTTTCTTTTTTTTTTGTTCCTTTTTTCGATAAGGTGCCATCATATGGGTAAAGTTTGTGCTGTGGAAAAATTTGTTGGGGAAAATTTTTCTTACCAGTGCATGCGAAAGTATTCGTATTGTGTGCGCTATGGCAAAGGATTAACTCATAACCATCCCTTTTAAGAGCAATCGGTAAAACTTGGCAAAACATTCGTGTCTCTGTATGTGTGCACTTACGAAACGCTGATTGTAAGTAAAAAAGAAGAAGAAAAGAAAAAACCAGTTGTCTTAATTAAAGACAATAAATTGTAATCATGTATCGGATTCTTTTCAAAAAATATAATGATTTCCTCTATACGCAAACCTTGCTAAGCGGAGCAATCGGATTTAAAGAAAAAATGCCGTAAATAACTGATGATCTTTTGGAAGCTTCTTTTGGAAGCCTTCACCTGAAGAAATTGAATTTTTTTTCTTTTTTTGCGGTTCGACTCGATTTATTTACAAAAGATTGGCAAAAAGTTTCAAGAGTCGCGCGCAAGTGTTCGCTTAACAATCGTCCTAAAGAAAAAATCTTAAAAAAGTGTGTTTGTCCTTTTTCGACAAGACCTGATTCGGTTGATTGTAGGATGCAATTCGGTTCATGAGAGATTGCCATTGCGTATGCAGCAGATGAAAGGCAGATTGCTTTCATTTCTTCTCAGAGCACGAAATTAATTGAGATAATGATGTATCCACGCTTATAAGATAAGCAACCAACATTTGCTATCAAGGTACGGTAAAGTTATTCTGAAATGTTTTCCCTATTATTTAGGTCTTAGGGATATAGCAAAGGTGTTATTCTGCTGCAGATGCAAAAATACGCAGTCGGGATCTTGCAAGCGGTACACCATTTGTACGAGTATGGGAGGATATTCTCTTGGTTGTATATCTGGCGGTTTGCATGTTTACCGAATCGCAGAATTAGAATTACCCGTGAACTGTTCTGCTCACAATCACATCGAACCACCGTTAGGTTAAATAATTTGATAACATAATATATGTAAGCAAATAAAACAAGTAAGAAAGTTATGTTTGGCCGGGACAGACTCGTTTATACCCATCACCGTTATCCGTTGTATAATGTTGCGGGGTCTACGATACCTTATATAGCGTTAACATACTTAGCTTGTCGTATTCTACTCTCCAAACCCTTTCTTGTGATACCCAATTGATTATAATGCCGAGAAAATCCTCCACATTGTGGGACGTCCATCATATTTATTTTAGAATTAACAGATTTTTCAACACAAATACTATTTCCTCAAGCGAGGAATGTGCAGAACAACTTCCAATAATTTTCTGCCTTCTTTCGCTCGTGAGTAATAAGCGGACAACACGAAAAAAATGAAGAAAATGAAAATGCCATCCATCACTAATAACCTTGTGTCAATGTCCGATTTTCTACATTTTTGTGCGAACACTGGAGGGCGACCGATGGAATTGCATGTAACCAGTTTTTAGCTTAGTTTTTGCTACCAGGATTAGGTGTTTATTACAGGCATGCCATAGAAAAACAGAGGGACAGAGGGACATGCTTAGAATGTATATTTACAATTTGATGCTGATCGTAAATATATATATTGCTGGAGCTTCCTTCGGGGTGTTGGAAACGTTTTGACAAAATTAATATACCTATTATCCTTCGATGATGGGCCGGAACTTCGCTTCTTGAGTTTGACCAGACATTCAAAAATTCATTAACCATTTGCACATTCAATTTTTTTCATGGGATTCCAATTGTGCACATGCGGAAGTCAAGATGAGCCAAAAGAGGAGTGAGCAAACAGACAGTAGGACAAGCGGATAGACAAACGGTCAATTGAAGCTACATTAACGCAAAAGATTTAATTTCAAAGCTCTCTCTTGGAATGACGGCATTGTTCTAACAGCCAAGTTACACATGTTCCAAAGCAAGCGCGGCTTATTAAGTAAGTTCTCCTTTGTCGATATTATTGAGGGACAACGAAATGAAATTTGTACGAAATTTTCTTCAGAAAACTTGTGTTTTTTCTAGACACCAACAGGAATTGCTGTGTGCTTAGCAGCGCTTATTTTCAGAGAATTCTAGAATGAAATTATTGGTTTATTTATTTATGCCTGCCAGGGTTTTGCCGAAAGGCACGCCATTACAACAAGGAACAGACAATCGCTTTTGGCATTTTACAGCGAAAGTTAATTATGAATTGTACTAGACGAAGTGACGTACGGTACTGAATAGTCGTCTTCGTCAGGCTACAATATTCTTCTTCTTAGTTCTTCGAATTATACCGAAAAAGTGATACGATCTGAAACATTTTCAATAACAATCTTTCTTGGGCCAAAACACTTCACTCTACCAGATTTCATAAAAACAACCCTATAACCTTTCGGGCTGTGGCACAAAAAAACAAAACGGACAGACAACGACCGCTTCATGAAGTGATTCTGAACCGATTACTCGAAAAAAGATATGGGTTTATATCAAATCCTTCGAGGTGCTGTACACATCCTTCAAAACTGATCATACCTTGAGCGGCGAAGATTGTAGTAATGAATGATTTAAACACTCCAAGAACTCTGTCTAGGACTTCATTAAATCAATAGCTCCAGATTTAATCGTAGAATAATAGTAAATTGCTTTTGAATAATTCAGTTCCAATGCATGTCACTTCACAGGTATGCAGGTGTCACACGACATAAACGAGTTGTCCGGTTTAGTTGACTACACTTTGAAATGCTTTATGGCGGCGTTCGTTTTTTTCAACGGATCAATTCCATTTAGCAGCCTTTCCTTACCTTCATACCATTAGGGGCGAAGGCATAACATGCACTGCGTTGATTTTTTTGTCGTTGTTTCGCAACACTTTAAAGAAAATATAAAAAATAGTGACAACAACAAGCTGCAATCGATTGCATTACGGAAATGATAAAAAGAAAAAAAAATCAAAGGAAAAACACAGTTTTTTCAGGTTTAAAGGAAATAAAAAGTAAACAAGTAAGAGAATTATATTCGGTTGTGAGGCATTTTTTAAACCCGTCACCGTTATCCTAACAGACACTAAAAAATAAAGGAAGGAATGCAGGATAAAACTAAATATTCATACAACGACACTACACAGTTTGGTAGGCGGACAGATGGACAGACGAACTTTGGGATATTTAAATTCTAGGCGTTGTACAAGCATTAAAAGGAAAACGAAATAATATTGGGCAGGCGTGGCCAAATTTTTCTTTTCTTGTATAGATGCTACAGCATGGCCCATAATATATATTTTTCCATTGCTATAGGGTTATCTGCTGCTGAGCATTTGGGTAAGGAGCAAAAAACCAATTTTTCGTTTTGGCAAACGGAGGTCTTCTCAGCTTATACAGTACTGTGGAAATGTATCCCGTAAACCGATTGGGCGCATTTTCAATACCAACCTGCGTACAAGAACTTTTAATATTTTGACCAAAGTTCAGGTCGATAGCTTCATTTTTGCGGCCAAGAAGAAATTTACAACAGGCGTATAGACGGACAGACGGGCAAGATGGACATACAGAACTCGATTCAGATACATATATACCTTATGGAATTTGTGAAGCTTCCTTGTGAACGTCACAAGCGTTTTGACAAAATGAATATACCCTTCATCCCTCGGTAAAGCATATAAAAAAATGTTTTTTAAAACGCGGTATTAAAAGGGAAAAAAAAGAAAAGATTTTCAAAAGCAACTCTAAACCGAAGGTATAAAAAAAAAGAAGCACATAGCATTTCCTTTTAAATGTTGGTGTAACGCTACGCTCAACGTTACAGTTCATTGTGCAGGAAATCAGTGAGAACAAGATGTTGATTTTGAAGGTAATGTGTATACAGAGTGTTCCGACTTGTATTATAAAAGTGTTGCAAGCGCAACTCATCACGAATTATTGTAATGAAGCGTATGAGAAACATAAATGACAATTGAAGGCAGTCACTAGTAAATGTATTATATGTGAAGAGATAGTGAAGACCTAAGACACATCAAGAAATAAAGTTTTAAGAATGCGCTGCAGAAAGGTTCGAAGACTTCAACACGGTTGGATAACAAATCACTCTAGTAGTGGTAGTAGTAGTAGTGGTAATAGTAAACAACGAAACAGCAAAATAAATGACTGAAATGACTGTGAAAATAATAAAAGTAAGACTCTACACGCTAGCTAAGGTTAGGAGAATACTCGGGGAAGAAGAGGAAAACCGGAATTGTCACCGAACAGCGATGTAAAACGGATGCGTATAAGCGTTGATGAAGTCAAGACAGCTTAAATGTTAATGCCACAGTTGGCAGACAGACGGCACAAGTCAGTCACCGAAAAATCTTGCAACAAAACAAACTTCAAGGAAATACTTCTTAAGCGATAAAAAAGCAAAAAAACTATTAACTGAGGAAAAGTTTTCAGTTTTTCGTTTTTTCCCTCTTCGCTTAGTAACGCATTGATTTCTATTTAGCCAAAGATAAACGAGCAAAAACTCAGAGAGAGAGTCTCTACGTTGCCTTTAGTTTTTATTCATTCATTCATTCATTCATTCATTCATTCATTCTTCTTCTTCTTCTCATTATTATTATTATTGTGTGTTTGTGGGATGAGGTCTTTTCAAAAATATTTCCCATAAAAACCTTAGAAAATAGAAAATATTAATGAAGCACTTTTATTACCACAGAGACCTTAAGCGTAAAGCATAAAGTAAAAAGATTGCGATGCGCGATTGTCATTGCGAGGATAATTAGCGGTATTACAAATGCTAAACGTTAAACAAACTGTTTGCCTTCTTCCGTCCCTTATGCTTAACATAAAATTTAAGCCACAATGTGAACCGTAACAGTTGAAAACACAAGTTAATTCCTCAACATAATCGCACTCTCGTGCTTCCTGCCCTTGCATTCCTCATGCCCTCACGTTCCACGTTATTATGCTGTGGCAAACTCTTATTGCCAATCGATTGATTTGCGCGTAAGTAGGAAGTAGGTCTTCTTTCTTAAGAAGTCTCTTTCTTTCTTTCTTTCTCACCCTCTTGCGTTTTCCTTCTCCCTTACCATCATCGCACGGCGTACTTTAGGCAAAAGCTTCGTCTAACATAATCCTAAAAAGTAACGCACTTTTAAGGAATTTTTGACAATATTTTTAATACAATTTATTTTATTTTATTTTCTTTTCTTTACATTCAAAGTAAATGGAAAATGCTTTCTTTGATTTTGCTAAGGAGGCATTAATTTTTCTTTTCTTTTTATTCTTGTTTATGTGATATGTGTGTGTGTGTGTGCATTATGCGGGAAAGCTTATTTTCTAGAATTTCGCTGCAATCGTCACTGTTCAACTTTCTTTCCTTAACATCCATAAAAAGATAGATTTAATTGGACTTAGATGGGTAGGTGGCTTAGTTACAATTACTCTTTGCTTTATCCTTCCGCATGCCGCGATGCTTACTTATCTGAATTCTAAATATAGTAAGATAAGGCCATTTATCTGAAACTTGATACAGATCGATATTCTTGAATGAATTGTCCAGATTATGTATAAATAAATGTCTTCCGATTTATCGACTTAAAGGGTCCTTCAATTAATGGATCAAAATTAATGCAAGTTCTCCAAACTTTGCTTTATATTTGCTTACAATGACTCGCCAAAGAGATGAGAAGCACGACTGTCAAGATGGCATAGACGAGTTCGATCATTAGCATAGTAGAGCCCACGTTAAGTACGCAATCGGGGTGTGGTCGTAGTGATATAAAGGCACAACACACCCCAGGCCACTTCCTATCTTCTCTCTTTCCCACTTATTTCTGACACATGTAGGAGAAATCCCTTTAATGATTAATCATAAAAAATCGGAGCAATGAAAAATTTTGGAACTAAAGTATATTATATATTATATATATATTAGATAGGCCTTGTTTCCTAAAAGCTGCATAAAATGGTCTTCCAAAAATTCTTACGTTCTTTCATTTCCGCTCTTGTAAGTTGCGAGAAAGTGAAATATAATTTTAAATTTAAAAGCGGAGAAGACAATTCCACACACGCACTTAGGTGGTGTAGCATTTGGTCACTTAGTTTAGTTAGCTAGTGGACATATACAGGACCAATTAGAGCACACGCACACATTGTGGCCTAGTTCCTCGGCAACTGAGGTGATTCAAATCATTCTAATGGTCCTTATCTTTCTAACACTGCCGATTTTATCTAAGAGAGCGCATTACACAAAACGGACGGACATAAAAAAAAATTAAATCTCAAGAGGATCGACGGTCTGCGCCCATTCCGCTGCTTAAGAGTATCGATGGTCCTACTGCCAATGAGGTGCAAGATATGAGAGAATGGTTATGGGCCAAACTCTTGCCCTTGCATAACACTCCAATATTTAACTCTCAAGCGATACTCCACGTAGTGGACGTCTGCAACTATCTGACCTCCGATTCACGTAAAAACGTTCTCTGCATATAATGAAAACTACATGCAAGACTTCTTTATAGATGGACATCCCGACACCTCTAGTACGAACTATCGTCTTATCGCTATTACGTAGTAACAACCCATTTGACATTTGTATTACAGATAGGTCCTAGACTGTTGTCAAATTTTTTTCATCCATTTTTAAAACCCGCACAGCAAAGCCATACCCTTGTTGCAGAGTTCGATACTTTTGAGGCTTTTTCTCTTCGCTAGGTAAAGCTCTTGACAAATTTCCTATTTATCGGTCAAACGCGAGTCCACTCATTGATATATTGCTAAAGAAAAGGGGAAGCAAAAATGAGAGCCCAGTACATCTGCTGTTGTATTGTAGTTTTATTATGAAGCAAGCACTAAGAACGGCGCGCACGGCATATACTTAGCTTGTTAGCAATAATTTTAGTGCAACGAATTCTTGTTTGACCACAAATCTGTAAGGCTCTAAAACGTCTTTCATTAAGACCGATACTTTTTAAAATTATAATTTCGAATTCAAAATGTGTGCTCCACGGTGCGGAAGTATCCAAAAATTTCGGTTTCATCGTATAGCGACCAACGACTCCTGAATGTTTAAAGATTACACACATGTACACAAAGTTGCAGCTGAGTTGTGGGTACTCACCAAATAATTATGTCGCTGTCATCGTGTTTCTACTTAGGGTGCGGCGGTGGTGCGACTTAATATCGCAGAGTTTTTTCATTGGAACTGCTGAGATCTACGCTGACAGCCCATAAACTTTTCGAGGCGAACATTCGTCTGGCTATTGTAGGCATAATGCAACTAATCTTCAACGGAATGATTCACAATTGAAGACATCGTGTACGTCGGTGTGTTCTAAGCCGCTTTCGACATTTAAACGATATATTCTTCTCTGCAACGTCTAAACCTTAAGATAAAGCGCAATTTCTTTCTTTTTTTTCTCAAATTTTAAAATGGATTTCTTCCAATGATCAATACCCTTGAGCAAGACACCCTTAAGAAGGGCTTTTAAGATGGACTCTTTACATAATTAAAAGTGCTAAATGAAGGTATCTTTCACCCTCCAGTCTGGTAGATATATTTTACACAGGGCACAAGAACAGGGTAGAGCTGTCGTGATTTTGACTTTGCTCGATAATGGAAACCGTAAGCCGAACTCGTATCGCTTTTGCTTTTCGTCTCGTACGAATGCTGGATAGTGAGAATCGTAGTCCGAACACTGGACTTTTCGTTAACACAAAATCTCAAATATCAAAGAATTAACTGCTTGAAGTAATTCGTTTACAAAACACTGTAATGCCTACGAAAGCTTTATAAGCATTGCCTGTGTCGAATACAAGAACAACACACATATATATTAGGTATAGCACTACTGCCGTTATCTTATCAGTTTGACTGGAAGTACAAAATCAGTAGATTTGAGAATTCCTCAGACGGCATAAGAGCAGCAGGTACGTTCAAGTTCTACAGTATTAAAAGTGAGCTTAACAAGAACGCAAGATATTTGTTGGAAAATAAATTAACTAAAAAGAAAAATAATAATAATAATAATAATAATAATAATAATTAAAAAATATTTAATTTAAAAAATAAATAAGAAGGAGAACAAAAAAAAAAAGAAAAATAGCATATACACAACTAGCACAGAGGCGCACCCACAATCAGTATGGAACCAAGTTGCAAGTGAACCCCTAAGCCATCGCAAACATACCAGAGCTTGGCAACCGATACAACCCGAAACAACACCAATTAATTTTCGTGTCATAATGAGATGTTAAGATTAAAAGTTCGTTTAAACACGACATAGGCAGATCGCGCGTATTACGTAAAGTTGTTTTAAAGAAGACTTTAAAGAATCCAATGTTGAGATTAAGTGATAGGCATCATTTAGGTTTTCGCAAATAACCCTACACGGGTTAAACAGTTCATAATTATGTTTACATTGATTCAGCTTAATGAAGAGTTAGAGTGCCTAGAGAAGCGGCTAGGGGCCTTAAAGCTTCCCTCACCAAGTAATATGGACCAATCGATAGTACCATTAATTAACTTAACTAAAAAGGAGACATCAAGAATAAATCTACGTTTCTCAAGTGACGCTAAAGATGTACAGAAGCAAGCTTTTTTCATAACGAGGCGGGTTCCTGCCCAAATTCCTAAGGGTAAACAGCAAGAATTGCTTTTGAATTGTTTCAATTGAATCTCCATAACACTTGTACATGGAAAGAACACCTTCCAAAGTCAGTGGTAGCGTGTGGCGCGGACAATAAATGATCATTTAACCAAGAAGTTATGGAAGACATGCTATTAATATGTTCCAATTTGATCTTGAAAACTATAATCGTTTTTTTGAAAAGTTGGGTTGGAGCAATCTTGGTTTTATATAGTCGAGGAATGAGGGCTTTAAAAAACCATGAATGAAGGAAGGAACGTGGTATCTTCGCCTGACATTATAAGCAAATAATACGTTGAAGCCCATCCAAGTCAAAAAGCGCGCGCAACCGAAAAAGACTTAAAGAGTTTATCAGTGAACTGAGTATGTCGTGATGTGTCCATGCGTCCTTGTCGATTTTCTTCATAAAATCTTACCATTATGAATGTGTATTTGCCAGAATAATAGAATTTAGAAAATCAGTTAGACATTTTCTCAAGTCTTTGCGTTTCAACCTATTTTCACATAACACATACTCTGTGTTTGGCAAACTTACGACTATGGGGCTAAAGAGGTCGACATAGTGAATTGATTAACATGCGACATGAAAAGAGAATGTGCAACAGCATATTTAACACGAGGAGGCAAATACAGGTTTAGATTGTAAAATTTTCGTAACGTATTGTTTGTCATTGATTCTTCATTATCTGGTAGGCCTAAAATTCCTTTCTTCGTATGGGAAGCATATTAACGCTAGATTGGCAGAGCGGGTTAATTTGACTCATCAACGATACATTTCCGAAAGCTACATTTTTTTTTTTAAAACATTTATTAGTTTTTAACAAAATTATGTAGACAAACACTAAATCTTTTCTGCTGTCCATGTCCAAATCCTTCCAAAATCCATGTCCAAATCCTTCCAAATCCATTCCAAAAATCCTTATGTGGTATGTGACTAATGAATATGAGTCAAGCTGACTCAATAAAGTTGAAATAATAAAAGATGGGGAAAATTTATTTAGAACAGCCAGGCTTGTTATAAAGCTGGCAATTATCTGGTAGGCCTAAAATTCCTTTCTTCGTATGGGAAGCATATTAACACTAGATTGGCAGAGCGGGTTAATTTGACTCATCAACGATACATTTCCGAGAGCTACATTTTTTTTTTAAAAACATTTATTAGTTTTTAACAAAATTATGCAATGTAGACAAACATTAAATCTTTTCTGCTGTCCATGTCCGAATCCTTCCTAAATCCATGTCCAAATCCTTCCAAATCCATTCCAAAAATCCTTATGTGGTATGTGACTAATGAATATGAGTCAAGTTGACTCAATAAAGTTGAAATAATAAAAGCTGGGGAAAATTTATTTAGAACAGCCAGGCTTGTTATAAAGCTGGAATAGCCTTACCAATCGGTGAACAACATTTCCCAACTAAAGCGAAGTACATGTTTACTCAATCCATGCGGAATAACTCGAATAAATTTAGCATTAATCCGCTTGAGTGGTCGAGTAGGTAAGAGTCTCGCCTAGCAATACAATGATTGTGGGTTCAAATCTCAAAATATATTAAAAAAGCTACGGAAAATGTTTTTTTTTTTATTATTAAGCCTTAAAGCACTGGCATCTAAGTGCATCGATTTTATTGAAAACTCTACTGCACCCGACAATTATTGGATTGTTAGTTGCTATCCTTTGCCTAATCGGCCATCCAGGCGAATGAAAAATAAATGTACCGCATATTTTGGACTATAAGATGCACCTTTTTACATAGAACCATGATCTCAAGTTTTGACTGCATCTTAGGCTCCGAAGGTAATATTAAAATATTTTTTCAATAAATCGTTTCTGAACTTGAGGCACGTGAGGTACGACAACAATAGTTCAGACGTAAGTAATACGAATGGTAACAGTACCGAGAGTGAAGATGAACTGAATCTTGCCACTACCAGTTAGGGTAACAATAAACAAAATTTTTGATCCGAAAATAACATCAAAATATATTTTTCTAAAGACCTCTTATCTTATAAATTTGAGATGCGGTACCTCTTAGGGTCCGAAAAGTACGGTAGTTCATAAACAAAATACATATGTAAAAATGATTTTATATAAAAGTTCTTTAAAATGAGATTTGATTTTTTTTTTTTTAAATCTCTATATGTTGATATTTGAGTCAAATTGATTTATGTCAGACAAAGGTGTCATGTAGTTGACATTCAGCAATCAAGTGTTAAAAACTTAAAAATCATATCTAAGGAAATTTGAGATTAAATTCTCTTTCCTCTTTTTTTTCGTACATTTTTTTATTGTTTATGTTTTTTTTTTTTTCTTCATTCAGAAGAATCAAAAAAACAAAAATTCGAAAAAAACACTTACTACAAATGTTCAATTCTGTCAAAAAGCTTAC
>CCAG010011106.1:0-13555 GCA_001077435.1 Glossina morsitans morsitans | reverse complement strand
AAAAAAAAAAAAGAAAAAATTTAATTCTGTAGACTGGTTATACCCTGCACCGCTTGTGGTACCTGGGCATATTTAAGTTTATACGGATATACATATAAGACTCAAAAGGACTTGATATAGATCGACCTTCTCGTTCTCTTATGTGCAACCTACATATGATATGAGAGATATTTTGATGAAATTTAATGCGCCCGACCAAAAACGATCACTATTGAAAATGGCCGTGATCGGATCATTTTCTCGAGCACTGCCAATATACGGGCTTATTTGTATTAAACGAAGTGATGTCGAATATTTAATGGTGAGCCGTTTCCCCTTATAGTGTTATTACTTCTTCCATAATCAATTATCTTGGAATAGTTTTAGAAAATCAATGGTTACAAACTTATCAAGTCAATGCAATTCCGATTCAGTGCAATTCCAAGAAATCAGCAGAATTTTCTAGAAGTAAACTGTCTATGCTCAGACTTTAGGTTGATTTTAGGTTCATGAGCAAAAATTGTGTAACAAAACCTATTCACAGTATCCAGCTCCGTCTGACTTCTTGGTATTTTCAAAGTTCAGAAAACCGCTTGCATCAACAAGCTTTGGCTCGATTATAAAGACAAAAGTGAATAGCGAACAATTTACGTGACGTGAAATTTGAATAAAAAGTGCCGTTATTGTATCGCCGACCTAAGTGAAACCGGCGCGCAATTGAAATGTAAAATGCCTTACTGCAATTTCATCACAATATAACTGTAACTTATAGGTTTTCTGTTGCACGCTTTCATGCTTTGCATGTGTACAAAAAATGTAATTTAATCGCTGGGGCGGACAAACGACAAACAACAAATAAGCAACGAAGACAAAAAAAACACAATTGGGAATCCCTGCATAAATGCTTTTATCAATTTTCGGTTGAATACATAGCGTCAGGATTTTCAATTTTACCGTTATTAGATTTCATTTTGCATTCACTGTCTACGTGCAATGCACACAGCGACTAAAAGTTAATGATCTGGAAAAGATGAGATCAGTTTTTTTTTAAGCTTTAGTTATGATGATAATAATGATGACAAAACTTGCGCGACTATGCTGTTTTCCAATTTTAACTCAATTGTCAGTAACTATTGTGCAATAGTAAATAAATAGTAAAATAAATTAAATTGTGAATCGAAAAGTTTATCGCGCCTTAAATATGGGTATGAACTCGTGCGCGTTGAACACAATGTAATGACATTGTCAGCACTTAGCATTACATTTGTAAAACGTTACCCATTATTTATTCATAACCTTTATATTGGATAGTTGTTTTTTTTATCATTCTTCAATCTGTATATGTGTGGGTTGATATGAGAAACATTTGCAATAATAATACAACAATAGCACAGTTTTACTACAAATGTGCGTTTATTTGGTTGGTGATGACAGAGGTAAAGCATTTTAATGTTTCTCATGTATTTGTGTAGAAATGTCTTAAAGCACCTCCTATCTATCTCTCTTCTTACTTATCTCTATAAAAATATCACAAGTTTTTCATAAGAGTACACGCACTACTCTCTACTACATACTTAGGTGCGCACGTTACAAAGTCAGTATGTAAAGTGTGGTATATAACAGAAATTTCATATCTTCTCGATGCAGTTTGTTTTTTGTTTTCGTAGCCTCGCTAAAGCTGTGTCGTGCGCTGTGTCATATTTCATATATTGTATTATACATATGCGTAACTATTGTCTAGAATCAGTCACAGCTTCTAGGGCATAGATTGCTAAATTGTATACGATTAAGGAAATAAAAGCTTGTAGATGGTATACAAAGATGACTAAGTGTTAGTGAATGCATTTATATGCAATTACCGTTTCACACCATTTGCATTCAAATCTTTTACACGATATAATGCACATATATAATGTATATATGTATGTACACAATATCTGTGAATGTCGATATATTCTCGTTTTGAGGTATCGAGTGTAAAATTACAACAGCCTGTTACTCCTATATGTCACATCACTCAATAAGTTTCCGGTCTAGAACACATATGGCCGCACTGTTCATAGATTCATATGTTTTCTGCTTTGTCCCAGCCTTCAAACAAAATGTATAAAAATTTTATAAAATTGTGACAATTAGTTTACAAGCTACAGTCGTTTTAGTGACTCTACCTTTTTGGTCGCTTTGAACAGCATTCGCCGATTACTGTTCACTCAGATGAATGTTCTCTTTACTTCGAATTGTAGTAACGAATCCATGCTTCATCCAGTGTCGCATATCGCATGAGAAAAATTCCTTTTTAATTCGCCTAAACAGCGCCAGACAGAGCTCTAAACCATCAACAAATTATTGTCATAGGGAGCAAACGCGACCCACGCTTCGAAAAGAGTTTTCCCATGAACAAGTGTTCGTGCAAAATAGCAAACACACTGCTGCACTGATATCACTACATTGTCAGTTATCTTATGCACCATCAGTCTTTCAATCTTCCAAAATGATTTCCTTCCCCTTTCTTATGTGTTTTAGAATGATTGCTGCTTTTGGGCAACGCGTTCAGCATAGCCGGTTTTTGTACGACCGTGTTTAAGTTCTGCATACAAGTCAATAATAGTTGACTTGCCTTGTACAGAGTCTCCATAAGGCTCGTCAAGTCTCCGCTTTATTTCAACAGTATTTTTCCGCATCAGAAAACACTGCTTAATCGACACACAAAATACATTTTTTATCCATTATTTTAAGAGTTAGAAAACTATGGCGAACTAACGATATTATTTTTATATAAAATTTTGCGGACACTATAACATTAAGGAGTACTCTCTTCTTAATGTCCCTCTTCTGCGGTGTCGAATAGAAGAAGATCTTGGAAAGAAGCATAGACTGTAGAAAGCTAACTGATAATAGTGACCTTGTAATAATGAAGCATTCACAGCAATCAACGAAATTTGAATTGTAGAAAGTAGACTAAGTTCGAATCGTAAGAAAATTAGATTCGGTTGTCACCGAACCTCTTACCTTATAACCATTACGGTTATCCTGAAAAAGATGTAAAAAGTAGAAGAACTAAATTTTCATGCTCTATAATATGGAGTGGGCATGGCTGATTTTGTCTATTTGCAAAATAAAGGTTTTTAGCGCATAGACCTGTGGGCGTTGCAGGCACGTTCTTTGATCTGCTTGCGTCGATTTCCAACTCATTTGTAAATTTGTAGGTGATATCCTCATTTTCGCTTACCACAGATACTACACAGTTTGACAGACGGAGAGATGGACAAACGAACTGGCGGACACGTTTAGTTGCATTTCCGTATTCGAAACTGGCCAAAAATTTATATAGTTTAGAGGATTCTTAAAACTTGTTTCAGCGCGTTATAAAGTCATTGAATAAAATTAAATTTTGATATACTGGAACATTTAGTGGGCGCGGTCAATTTTCTCGACTTTTGTACAGGCACAACAGCATGGAATGCAAATTGTTGTACATTTATCTGCTATAGTTTATGCGTAGTGAGCAAAAAATCAATTTTTTATTCCTTTTGGAAAACGGAGGTGTCCTCACTTCTCGTAGTACTGTAGGTGTGTTCTTCATTCGATTTGGCCCATTTTCAATACCAACCTGTGTGCGAAAACTTTCAATGTTTCTGCCATTTTTACAGTCGATAGCTTCATGACAATGCTTACAACAGACATTACTCAGACGGACAGACGGACATGCTTAAATCGATTCAGAATTTGATGCTGGTCAAGAATATACGGTCTCTGAAAATTTATTCTGGGCATTGCAAGCGTTTTGACAAAATGAATCTACCCCTCGTCCTCCAGTGATGCGTATACAAATAAATGGTATAACAAAAATTCGGTTTAAGGAAACTTTTACTAAGACGAACTAAAAGGTGGGAAATAAATTTTATCTCAGTTCTAAACTAATCTAAACTAAGACAAGATTTCGTAATTTACTTAGTTTCGCTAAAATATACTAAGCAGCACAAGAATTGAAGTTAAGTCTGGAATAATTTCCAGCAAGCTTCACCAATTTTTCAACTCAGAAGCGGTAATAAAAGATCATTGTAATCGAAACAAGGGATCCTGACTTATTTTGTGCAAGTACTAACTGGTGAGTGGTATTTTAATACTTTAAAATGACAACTTGATTTCTCGTTTTTATGTCCTTCCGCAAAATATTACTCTTTAAGTTGTTTTGACATCGGAAATTGTGTGCGAAAACAAACGCTCATAGAGAGAATTTTTATTTGTGTTTTTGCAAGTTTGTCTGTCATATTTTACGTGATTATTGACGTATAAGAACTGTATGGTTTTTGTTGACAGTGCAATTTTTTTTTTCTCCCTACTAAAGAATGGAGGTGTAGATAATTCTTCATTTAGTTTGCAACAATGGCATTCGACAAATTGTCCCAACTCTTTCTTACTTGCCTCGAAGAAAATGGTGCTCTTCGACTTCTCCTATATACGTTATTCACGTCTGATGTGCTTGATGTGCAATCACAGATTTCAGTTAAGAAGTGCAATGTACTCGTTAGTACGAGTAAATCATTACACCAGGGTGAACTGTCCTCCAACATCGATTCAAATCCAAATGTATCAACAAACTGTGTATTTGAACTGCTTACGAAGAGCAGGAGACAAGTCTTTAGAGCAGGAGACATGCCTTCAGAAATCATCTAAAAAATAGTTCAAAGCCGTATAAGCGGCAGTACTTTGCCAATTTTTCACTCATCTTCGTTACAAAATATCAAAAATCCCAACTCTTGTTGTCCTGTTCATGGGAGTTCTCATCTCAGGCGGGGATATTCCTTAGCGCCGTAGATTTATATTCAATTTTCTTCATATGTTGTATCATATGTTCAATTGTTGTAATATTCTTCCTATGGGAGAGACTTCAAAAAATCGTCGCATGTCATATAAGTTTTTCACGTTCACTTAACATACCAACGCATTACTTTTCACCGATTTTTGCCAAGGAATGTAAGCAGTTTTAAGGTTTTCGGCGAGTTGCATATATCCATACGTACTTAATAAATGCTCACCACAAGTAGGGTAATGCATAGCAAATGGAAAAAATTTGGCAAAAAACGAAAAGAAGTGGCATTGAATACTAAATCCAATATAAAAACTCCAGGTTAGCTACAAAACAAAGTCCGGATAAAGTCCGCAGGTCACTATCAAGCGTGTGAAGAATAACGATGTTTTTCTAGTAGACACTGCCAGCATATCCGATATTACGATACTCTCTTCAATGCGGTTATTCAAAAATTCTTATCTTTATTGCCAACGCAGCATGGCATTGATAAGGAACCAAAAAATATTGATTTAAAAATACCTTTAATTGAGGGTGAAATGAAAACTTCGCTAGAGCAAACTGATTACATAAGAAAATTAAAAAGACGTACAATTACAAAGAACCCGTACGGATACCCTTATATATGTGGGACAGTTTTTTTTTCAAAAGTGGCCCAAACTCATTATGCAAAACGACAAAAATATATATTTAAATATATTCTATACATTTGTATCCCACACCGCTTGTGGTAGTGGATATATTCAATTCGGGCGGATGTGTTTAACACCCAGAAGCGCTGCAGATAAGCCCAATCTTTACGTCATCAATCGATTCAGATCGGAGCTTGGCTGTCCATCTGTCCATTTCATGTCTTTCCACATATTCTTGCGTTTAACTCGCATAGGTCGCATTTTTTGCCATATATAAAAGAGATTCAGATGTTTCGGTCCAAGGACGAATCATATTGAAAATTGATTAGGTGAGACAAGCACTGCCCATCTAATGGCTTAGTTTTCGTATGCAATTTTCAAAATTTTTCAACCAAAATCGCTAAGTATTAGTATTTCGACTATTGTCGAAATTGCTGTGAAAAATTTGGTTCGACTTTGACAATTTTGTGAACCCCGTCTCATATAACCGTCCGTAACAAAACTGAATGCTTATATGATATAAAAGTCAAATATTTCAATATTTCATGACGAAAATTGGTCCATAATAGTAAATTGACATAGAAATCAACATTACCGAAATTGAACTACGTAGTTTTGGATACCACCGCAAATAAGGATTCTCAAGAAGACCTAAATGTCAACGTCTCGTCATGAAAATATGTTTTTGATAGATATTTGACTCGGTGGACCAAATTTGAGACACATCTTCATATAAGATTCCTCAGGAGTAGTAAGTCCTTCACAAAAACGGTGTAATTCTTCCAACAATTTAGAGAAAACATTAAGGATAGGGAATTCGGTCCACATTGGTCTATTTCGTAGACCCTAACATATATAGGCATTATCACGAAAAGAAGGTACTTATATGATGAGAAAGTCTAATTTCTAGTTTTTAATGACGGAATAAATATTTTGGGAAATAAATTAAGTTTGCTCTTTTTGGACCACACCATGGAATCTTTTGGGCATTCTCCATCATGCGGGCTTTAGTGAAAGGAATGCTTTTGCATGAAAATAATTTGCAATTTGTGGTGTGCTGTAATCGAAATGAATAAACGACTCAACTAAGCGAAATGATGTAGGGAATCCAATAGTCGACCTTACCCGACTACAATATTTTCATTTCTTTTCCTTTCAATATTCAAAAAGTTATATGTCTCGCGAAAGGTAAGCCAAGCTAGAAATTATTTTATTAATTGATCGATGGTATCTAACAAAATCAGTAGAGTCCAAGAACGAAGACACAGTCTTGGTAGCAACCAATGGCATGGTGTAGACCGTATTTTGGAGACCTAGCAAATTTTCTCTTTACAAACATTTTTAGACAAAACACTGTTCAACAAGACCCTCCAAGCCAAGTAGCGCCAAAGAACTCCTTTATAAGGTGTGATTACAAAAATTTAGCCTCATTTTACTCTGCATATGTATTAGGGAAAGAACTGATCAGAATAACGTAGCGCCTGGCCATAAATAAATTACCGTCGCATCGTATTACTTAAGAGCATTTTGCGGAAAGTTCCAAAGTAAATTTAATCGTTTGAATCCGAACGACGGGAGACGATCAGAAATAATCTATGTTGGTCCAAGTTGAGATGTGATAGCACGCACCGGGCTAAGGCCGACTCACAGATGATAAATTTCATTATTAATACATGAAGCGCTACTGCTTTCTTAATCCGAAACTTGTCGTTGGGAAGTTTGAGTTCGATATATATCTGCAAATCGGACATTCCCATAAGCCAACCTAATTCAGTTAAGCAGTCAGATAGCCGACGCTTTTAAAGTTTTCTGTTATGATTATTTTTCTAGTTTCCGTCTTATTTATTTATCTTATTTTTTTTCATTTGATTCTTTTACTTTTAGTATTTTTTCTTAGGTAAAAATAACTTTGAGTTCTTAGCGTGACTTTTGCTTGTCTTGTACAACAAGTTATGTTAAATTTTTTTCTTTTGTTTTTATTTTTCTTGATCAAACTAAACTAAAGAAAAGTCAAATAACTTTTATACAAATATTTTTTGAAAAAATACCAAAGCTGCCTTTAAGATTTAAAAGATGATTGTAAAAAAACATACAAAACTTATAGAAAAATAAGAAATGGATAAAAATCGATCAACTGCAAGGCTACGTAAACCGCAAAACAGCGACATTTTTAAATGCAAGAAAATCTAATACATAATCTAAAGGATACTGAGCCGCATAAGAACTTTATCCGTAATTAACGGCTAACGCCGATATATCGCTTGTTAATGAGTAGTGACTAAATGGACTCATGGAAAATCACTTCATATCTTTCTTTTTGAGAAGGTTTTTTTTCTCTGAAGCCATTGTAAAGCATTGGAACGAAACGAATGAAGAAGAATGAATGCGTATCGTTTCACAAGCAAAGAAATCGTAGTTGCAAAGTATCAAGTATCCGCATACAACTACGTTCGCGGAATCAAATCTTCGAACTATGTAAGCTATTGCGACAAACGTACAAACGTCAATACGAAGTGTTTCGGTAAATTTGTGTTAATTAAAAGTCTCGAAAGGCGCACTGACCGTCTGCTCTCAGGTGTCTGTATCAAACTACATAACGGGACTTTCCGTGATGCACGTGACATGGCAAATACTATAACAAATCGCACAGGACTCGATGCAAAGTAGAGCTCGCTTCGACAAGTGTGATTCGTAACGAAGTGCTATGTGACTGCGAGTCACATCGGGGTATAACAACCCTTTTCTTTGTGAAAAGACTTAGTTTTGTTATCATGCAATACTTTCTTCTTAGCGTTAATGGTTCGTTTAAAAAATCATTTAAGTTAACAAGAAACAAAGAAAACATTTTTAATTTGAATAAAATTTACGGTCAATGTAACCTAAGATATAGTAGACCTCAATTAGAAATTTGGAACAAACATATGGCAGCAAATAAGATGCATACCAATCGGGAAAACCCAACTCCATTGGCTTGCTGTGACGAGTACGTTATATAAAAATGTTGCTTCAAGATAAACATAATTCCCTTACTTCTACTCGATCTACTCGTAAAATGTAATTTCCATTACGCTAAGACAAAAATTCACTTTCCCTGACGTTTTTAATCAATCGAACATCCAGCGGTTACGAGAGATGAGACGTCATTGTCGACTCAAACACACCCGATCTTTGTGAAACTTTCATCCCATTAATGCCAGTAATCGATTTTTATTTTTACAAAATGATATCTCCTGCCTTAAAGATCGCCTCTTATAATTAATATAATCGGTTACGATCGTGTTACTCGGATGGAAAAGTTGAGAGTAGATCCACAAGAAAGCTGTTTGAATAAATGCCATGATATGCCGTCGCTTCTCTCCTACTCTCGCTATCAACTATCTTCACCGCCTATGATTATTGTGAATAGAGCGTCTCCAGTCGCTAACTGACCGCTCAGAAGCGCTAGCACAGAAGAAAACATTTTCCTTGTCACTGCAAACGGTAGACACTGATGAAATCGAAATAATTTAATGGGAACTTTTCTTTGTAGCTTTAAAGCGATTGCAGTTTTCTTATGTATATCGAGTTTTGTTTTTTTTTTTTTTACTTTTTGATGTACGCTTAACTTTCGGTTTTCCCTTTTTTCATATTTCGCAACCAATCAACCAACCAACTATGTAAATAGCTAAAAATAATTTACATAAATATGAACGAGCTGGAATAAATATATTTATGAATACATATACACGCACTCGCGTATAAGCATAAACTCATTTTTATGATTTCAGACAACACTTGAATTAATTGAATCGTGTGTGTATTTTAATTTCATTATTCCGACAGCCTCTACAATCCCTTTTGCAGCCATCGTTGAAATATGCAGAGGGGCATGGCGGATTTATCATATCGCCTAAAAAGAAATGCGCATTAAAAGCCTTACAAACTGTATTCAATCAATTCAACAAAGTCCACTTTCCCGGCCCAGCTTCTAGTCTGTCTTCCGCCTTTTTAGGACGCTGACAGTCGCAGAAGTAAATATTGAGTCTTTATACGCGCCATGATTCGACTACAGCCTACGGCGCCTACAATCGCCAACGCATTGTCATAGAAACGTTTTCGAACACAGTTTGAAACGTTAGTGAAAAAATGGGCGTGACCTTTATAATAAAATGTGTTATGTAAAGCGTTTAAATAGCGCTGATCTGAATAGTTGCAACCAAGTGACTAGGTCAAATTCTCACACACACGCACACACACATAACGGAAAATATTTCGAAATGACATACAATTTATGTTCAGTTAGTTTGGGGCGAATAAAACTTTCTTACTTGCGTCGCTATCACATCTAATTAGTATTCAATCCCGCAAATCGATTGAGTGGAAGCGAACAATAACAACAACCACAAAAAGAAATGAAAGTGAAGTTTTCTTTTGCGATAACATGACATAACGTTTTGTAAATTAAATTTTAATAATCAATCGTGCATCAATCGTACGGCGAACGGTGTGCATAAATTGCATTTGCATTACCACTGCTACATTTGCAAACACTGCTTGCTAGTCGTAATGTTATGACATTTGATTCATTCATTCATTTCAATTTCGCAAATTATGCTATGAAGCATAAAATCACATTTTCCACGTATAATATATGTATGTAAAAATGTGTTCAAATCTTTGTTTTCCCTAATTTCGTTCGCCCCTATGCACGAACATATATGTGCACGATAAATGTTTTAGTGGTAGTTAAACATTAGTTTCCGTGTTTTTTTTTTTTTTTTCCATTTCACGTTTTTGTTCATTTCTTGTATTCTATGGCTTTTCGCATCTACAACACATGTACAACACAATTATGCAGATATTAATAATTGTTATTGGATTTTTCTTACTTTAAAAACCTGTCGTGGAAAACCAGCGTACACGTCACACGTTGCAACTTCAATCGTATGCGTAAAGAATTTGTGCATTTTCATGACTTGCTTTTGACAGACATAGAGAGCTAGAAGCATCTGCACACACAACGACTCTGGATATGTTTAGTCTAAGGGTTTAAGTGATTTGTTCCAGCAGAGGGGGATGGATGATGAGCTAACAAAACCAAACTTGTCAAAGTATTAAAGAGAGTAGTGATACGAGATAAAAACCATCATCTGAGAAACTCGAAAGTTATTAGTGACTAATATTGCCGTAACAACATACACACAACATATATTGGTCCTAAAAGACTTCCTTGTAGGACTCCAGCATGTATTTCACTAATTTCTCATTCGTCGCCGTTACTGGAGCAATACAGTTAATATTCCCGATTATTTCTAAACACTTTAACTGTCCTGTGGCATTGCTACGATGCACTCTGCTTACGGCGAAATTCAAATTGATCTTCAGACAGTATATTAACAGTTTCCAGGATCGGAAACAATCGTTTTATTAAACGTTTTTCAAATAATTTGAAAAAACTGATAGGTATGATATCGATATATAGCGATTTTTTCTACATTTTCTTTTTTTCTTTTTTTTGACCCCTTTTCAATTCATACTAACTTTCAATTGAATTAATAAGTATCCCAATCTTATATATATATATATATATTTGTGAATCATGTATGGACAGTCGTTTTTTTGAAACGACCTAAGTTACTGAAACCATTCAATGGGAAATTAATGCCACGACGTTTCCCCCCTTATTTTTTTGGCCTGCGTGGTAAGGCCGAACGTTAGCTCGCCGCTGTATTCCACGGTTCACTAACAAAACATAGACTTGCCATCTTAATAATAGTGAGCTTCGTTTATTATCTTCACACGCCACGCTACGCTCTATATATTTATGCATTAAGGAGACTTTTAAACTCTAAATTCGATTATATTACGAGAGACATCAAACTGTTTGGTTTTCTTTTTTCTATTTCTTTAAATTTAATCACTGATCGCCCACATGATTACCACTCGACTAACCTATGCGAGTTCTGTTTCCAATATCACTTTAGAATAACTATTAATCGTGCATCATGGACTTACGCTTGTCAGTCACTTCATACTACTATCGTCTATTAGTTTAACCCATGCGACTCTTAACGTTCTTACGCAGATTTTCACGCTGCTTCTATGACTCGATCAAGAAGAACGAAAATGACGATCACTAAGTTCTCTTCGAAAGGCATTTACATAACCAATTGTGGCAACAATCATATTCTAAGTAACTCACTTTATGTGAAATACCAACTTAGCAATAAGTGAAAATAATTTCAAGTTAGGTGTGCGGTGAAAGCGAACATGTGATCTTGGTCCTCACACACACGCACCTATTTTTGAAATAACAAATCGCGAAACCCTAACGAGAATTTTGTAACAGAAAGAGCAGCAAGCAAGTCTTTTAATGCTGCCATCATATCGTATAAGTTATAACATTTCTCGAATTTCAGTTGAGTAAAAATTAAAATACTGATAATAAGTGTGCAATGGAGAGAACAACGTACGTCTTTTAAGATTAACGGCAAATAATATTCAACACACAACTATTCCACGTCAGCACGTAAACGTACAAAGCACACAAAGCGGCTTATTTCACTAATTGTGTCCCGTAACACACACACATTGACAACAAAAAGTCAAAATTAAAACGATTCCGTTTACGTGCAAAGCGTATCATCAACCATATGAAA
Organism: Glossina morsitans morsitans; assembly: GCA_001077435.1. Lineage (NCBI taxonomy): Eukaryota > Metazoa > Arthropoda > Insecta > Diptera > Glossinidae > Glossina > Glossina morsitans. The sequence goes on along the minus strand of CCAG010011106.1, from coordinate 1,496 downwards.
TTTAAATGAACACACGTTCACTTCGCTCACAAATGCAAAATTCGCGTGAAAATTTCGCAAACTAATTAGGAACGCAGCGGTCAACATTACGAAATTCAGAATCCATTTGCATTCACTTCAATTAATTTCGGCCAGCAGCTGTTGCGTGTATGTACCGTGCAGATAATGTTGACTGACAGATGAAATTGTTTTTTTTTTTTTTTTCCCAAACATCCTTTTTCTTAATAAGTTTCAATTATGGAAATGCATTGCGCGTAAATGGGCGAAGATAACCTAACAACAACTGGCTTACGTTACGTCACATTTTTAGCAAACAAAATTCATAGAAGATATGCCTTAAAAGAACTCTTGTTGATTTAAAAGAATCCATCCACACACACACACCCCCCCCTCCCTTCCAAGCCCCATTCCCAAGCACTTTCGTGGCTCACCTAGCATTTAGTTACATATCGCATTGAGAGAAATTCTCAGTATAATCCTTAAAATCTAAACTTGTAGGTCGCTCTTTACAAAGAACTTTTCAGTTGGCTTCTGTGAAAAAATGCTACAAATTTCCTGTAACGAGACTCGCATATTTAAGGGTCTCATTACAAAAAAGAAATTTTGTTTTATAATTAGCGAAAAACAAATGAAAAAAAAAGTAAGACAATTATATTCGGCTGTGGCCGAATCGTATATACCCACCACCGTTCATTTTATCTACGCCACGCATTGAAAATATTTGCTAGTGGCTTACAAAGAATATTAACAGCGTTATTAAGATTCGAAGATCGAACTCCAGCAGGAGCCGGTCAGTAAGTTCCGCAGGCCAATAAAAATCTCTTCTTCGGTGAGTACATCTTTTTAAAAGATGCCAAATGATTTGATCTCAAGCGGATAAACAAGTACGTGACATAATTGATCGGAATAACCTTTTCTGGAAAATGACGTACATGCGTTGGAAAAACGTGTCCATTATCGTGTCCGTCTATCAAAGATTCGATCCAAGGCATAGGGAAATAAGTTTGTCTTTTTTTTGTTTGTTTTTGGTTTTTTTCCTCTCCAATAATAAAGAGACAAAATGAACCCAAGAACGGTTAACGGACATTTGCTAATAAATTAAATCTAATTTTCGAAATAATCACTGATGCACATTTATAAACATTGTTAAAAGAAATAAGAAAAGAAAAATTTTTAAAAAAATATTGGAGGAAATCTTTTTTGAAAATTTTTCTATAAAACATTTTTATGAAATTCTGGTCCGTAAAAAGAAATGCGAAAATTGATCAAATTTCTTGCGATACGAAAGATATTAAGAAAGATGTTGTTGTGGTAAAACTCTGTAGAGCACAACATATTGTGCCTTAAAAAAGTTTCTTAATTAAAATCAACTTAAAGCTCAGTTAGACTATTTCAAAAGATTAAAGTGCTAAGTAAACAAAGAATCGTACAAACTATGTTCGTATTTAGATGAATTTTGAAAAGCTATCATGTCAAGCAAAGTCTCTCTCTCTCTC
>CCAG010011104.1:0-57854 GCA_001077435.1 Glossina morsitans morsitans | reverse complement strand
AATTTTTTGAAGAACAAAAAAAAAAAAAAAAAAAAAAAAAGAGAGAAAAGAAAAGAGAAGAGAAAGTTGATTACAGTTTTTCAATTTTCATTTCATAAATGTATTTAAGTTTTGCAAAAATAGTCTCAATACTTTTTCTCTATGAATGTTGTTCTCCTTTTTTTTTTTTTATCATATTATAATTTCTAAAGGCTTTCAATTATATTTGTTGTTATTGTTTTTGTTGTTATTCTTTTTTTTCTGTTAATACTCTTTTATTATAGCACTACTCACTGCCTACCAAGCGATTGCGTATATTTTTAATATTTATTATTAAATAAATCCTTACTCCATTAATTTTTACGATTTGGCCACAGTAGCGATTAAATGAAACTATAATTAAATGAGAAAGAAGAGAAGATGCAAGAGAAAGGGAAAGAGAAAGAGAAAGAATAAAACTAAAGCAACTTTTCCCCCATTTAAGAACATTCATAGGTGATCTCCTGACTGTTCAGGAGTCGTTAAGTAGTCGCATACATTGAAAATCAAAGCGAAATCAACGGGTATAAGTAAATTTCTTCAAATTCAACTTTATTTGAAACATTATTGCTGCAAAGCTTAATAATCGAAATATGCATCATCGCTATCATATCGCCTTTTGCTATGCATCGATGCCCGCGTGGAACTATTTTCGCACTACGTGACAAAATCTCACAAATCATTGCCTAACGGTTTTGTTACTGACCACATTTTCATTCCAAGTCAACTGCAATCACTTCCCTTGCTTCAGCTGTACTTTTTTCCGCGTTCAATTCACTTAAAACCAGAGAAAATGCAATGCCATAAATGACATCCATATCGTTGTGAACATCGGCTTGGCAGTGGCGAGTCTTAACTACTCGGCTAGACAAACTTTTTCATTTTTATATACGTATGTCTGCATGAATTTGCAAGTCAAGTGATGCCTCTTTAAGAATTAAGCCAAATTTCGCGCTGATCGTTTGTTCCATAGGCTGATGTACAAGCGATGCAAGTATGTTAGTATACCTTTATTTTTTGGGAGTGTAAGAGAAATTTCTTGTTTAGTTTTTTTACTTTTTTATAAAAACAAAAACTCAATTAAAGTCAAGTCATTTCCCAATGAACACACACACTAAGCAACTTTCGAAACTTTGTGTACCCAGATCTATTATGCATGCGGTGCGTAGAAGTGTGCGATTAATGGAAAAAAGACGATTTCAAAATACGATACGATGTACAGATTGCTTGCATATAGAGCATTTACTTGTTAGTTTCTATCACTACTGATGCCCTTGTCAGTGATACATCTGAGCATGTAAAGCAAGGAACCAAAAGGAACCAAAGAAGTTATACAAACACTTTTGTACTAACACTCAAGTTTTGCGTATATAGCGATAAGAAAGAGGCATGAAATATTCTATGTACGACTTACAGTCGTCGCATTGATTGCACTGGCAATGACTACGAATTTTCTACATTTTCTTTATTCAAATTCAATAATGATTCGTTTTACTAGAAGCGAGAAGCGGTATTTATTAATGACAAGACCTCACGACCAATGCAGTCGAAGGCAGTTCTTGCTAAGATATTAAAAAGCCATCTCATGCGTATTTCATAATTTCATAAGTTTGTGATCACTTTTGTCTTCTTCTTCTAAAGTTTTCCTTTTCGGTCCTTGGCTTTGAGAAGCTTTGAGAAGGCTACGGTTAACCGTAAGTAACGGTAAAATGCAATGCAACGCAATGCAATTGAAAAGAGAGTATCACTACGAAGACTATGAAAACAATTAATCAGTTAAATGGTGGAACAGAAAGAGAGCAAGTAAGTCTGAACGCGGACGTAATCGGCCAGCAATCATATAGAAGAAGAAGATAGAAGAAAACCCTTTTTTAAGCGTGAAATTCATTTCTAATCCCTTTTTTTAGTCAGTTAGTTGACACGCTCTCAAGCTGGGCATAGCAACTGCGGTCGATTTTACTTTTCTTGGGGCTGTAGTTAGTCCACAGCCGGTAATGGCATAACACTTAGCTATATCCCCTTTTTGTGTAATTTATACATCAACGATCTTGCCTCGATGTTCAAATCCAGCCATATCTTAATTCATGCTGAGCATGAGAAACCGCTTTCTTCCTTCTCCTTGCAATCGCCTTCGTATCAGTTTCAAATTAACTTAAATAATTTGATTACATGGGGCTCATTAAATTTTGTGAAATTAAATCTTAAAAAATGCAAGAAGGCTTCGCTCTCAAGAACGAGTTCATTCCATACTGAGTATTTTATCGCTTCATGAAAATTGGAAACGTTGGCTCTATTCGATCAAAGATTATGTTTTAATTTGCACATTGAGCTGTCGTTAAGTCGGCGCTACATTTCATCAAACGGTGGTCCAAAGAACTATCCATGTGCTTAGTTAGACCAATACTTGTGTCTGCCTTTGTTGTGTGGTCTGCCTTCCTATAGGTGTTATGTAGATCCAATTTAATCCGTTTAAAAGCGATTCTTGCTGCTTGGCCTTAGGAACTTGACTGCATTGGGACTCGCTTGTCTCTCTGCCGCCTTATGCAAATAGATTGCTTCTCTTCGCCTTACAGTCACTTGAGAAACGAAGATTTATTTTATGGTAGTGCCTTCGTAATTAAGTTAACAAACGGTCCCATCGACTCATCCATTACTCATTACTCAATGAGATAAACTTTAATGTCACGAATTACTTCTCTATGAACTTTATCTTCCTACGAGCCTTTCCATCCGTTCAGGGTCGTTTGCAGACACCTAAATGATATCGATCACTCACTCTCAACATCGGACCCTTTAAAGTCTACCAAAACAACTATCCTTAATAAGCGCGGGTTGCCTATGTCGTATGTAAACTAATTTGCAATCTTAGCGTCTCGCCATGATTCGAAAACTAACTGGTGTTGTTTACTGTTATCGGTTGCCGAACTCTAGCCTGTTTGCAAGGGATCGTAACTCGGATCTGTGCCGGTTTTGGGTGTGGCTGTTTCTCTCTTATACATGCAGTTTATTCTTCTTCCCCCTCCCCCCCCCCCCACCACTTTTTTTTTGAAATTAACAAAAAAAAAGAAGGAAAAATAGGAAAGCATTTGCGTTTTGAAAAATAATGACTTTTAAGTGTTTGGTTGAGTTTTAAAGTGGTTCAGCTTGTCTAGATAACCGTCATTCAATGGTACGGAAAACACTATTACGCTTTTTACGTAGAGTTTTCCGTAAAGTAAATCGAGAAAATTCCATTCTTCTCTCTTTCATAGTTTATGAGTCATGGGCAAATATCCACAAAGTTTTGCCCAAAGAAACGGCCTTGCGTTCAGCTTATGAGTATAACTGCGAGTATATGACCTGAACAATTTAGACCATTGTGAATAGCACTATGTGTGCAAAACGTTCCAATGTTTCTACTAACGTTTCTTTGAAGACGGCGTCTTCATATTTGCGACCAACAGAGTGTCATCTATACACACCACATTGACACATAGACAGACAGACGGACAGAACTAGCTTAAATGATTCCGACTTTCGCAACGATCAAGCGCATATATAGTTTGCCGGGTTCCTACAAGCTTCAGAGCTTCCCCTTAATTCTTGCAAACATTACGACAAACTGAATATATGCCCATCCTTCGGTGGTAGATATAAAAACAAAGCATAATGGATACGCTGATCGAGTGGCAAAGTGTGCCGCTTCTGCAGCTCTAATTATGAACGATGACGTTGAAAAGTGTTGCACCTACAACGATACACTGAAGGGAACTTACGCAAGCAGATCTATCATCAGCACTAGCCTGCTGTTAGCCCCCACCTAGCTTATGCCTTATATCGTACTAATATTGGCAAAATCTAAAGCAACACAGTTGCGATAATTCGCCTTGGACACACAATTGCATGACATCAACGGATAATTGGGAGATCTGCAATTGTGGACAAATTCTCTCAATGAAGCACATTCTTTGTGACTGCTTCAACTTTTTCTTTACTAGAAGAATCGTATTCGGAACACCTAATCGTATCGACGTCCTGAATTCATTTATAACACGCTGTATCACTCAACTGCTCAACTCAATATCCAGTTTCCTTCACTAAAATGGTACGGATAGCCTATGCCGTCAATGCTCAATTCGTTCTCTTTTATATCCCGCAGAGCTTGTGATGCAAGTGGTTCATGTAGGCCAAGTTAGAATAAGTTTCTGGATCGAGTTAAGATTTCTTGTCCGTCTGTCTGTCTTGTTTTTTGTATTCAACCTACAGTTTGCAATTTTTGACAATTTTTGATGAAATTTAAAATACCGACGTGTTGTGCTCCAAGGACGAACACTATTAAACATGATTCGGGGTGGGCCAGTTTTTCCACCACCTCCAATATTGCTGTATTTAGCAAAGCGGGCCTAGGGTATTTAATAACGGTCCAAGCCGTGTCTTCAAGCTACACGAAACTGCCTAAACTATCATACAAAAGCGCAGGCAACATAGTACCTTAGAGCTTTGAATAGATGTAGAGTTCTGTGCCCTAAAGAAAAACCATTTACTGGAAACTTTATTTTTCCTGCTTAATTCGAAGGATTGCGCTGCTAAAGTCTTGCGAGTGATGAATCGCGATGGTGCGTTACGATATCTACAGCTCAAGTAACCAGGTTGATGCGGACTAGACAAACGATTAACATTGACGATAAAACTGAATATGCGTGGCGTCCCCATTTAGGGAATCAGTTGCGCGTAATATGTTATGGTTTGTTCCGAACAAATGGAACTATCGCTAAGGAACGCCAGGAGTGCAATAATTAATGCCAATGCGACAAAAGTCATGATATAATGACTTTTCCATATCAAGAAACTCGGCCCCATATAGGAAAACCCGCTCGTCTTGTTATTTTCACGAACGGGGCTTCCATTCTTATGACAATAACTCAAAAGGTGAGACATTTTTTTCGAGATGGAATTCGGAAATTGCCTGAAAGACAGGAAAAATTGGTAGCCAGTGACGGACAACACAATCATTTCGTTCTGAAATAAATGCAATTTTTGACCACAAATCAAAGCATAAGAGTCCGCCACGACCTATCATTAACGACCCTATACTACGGCACAGTTATTCATATAACAACTTTTCATAATAAGGCTTTACAGGGCAAGTGGTCGAAAAGGTGGATCGACCCGAACAATTTTTAATAGAGCGTTTCACACTTCATCAATATAACTGAAAAATTGCGGCCTTTTGATTGAACAAATGAGTACATGGACAGACGGATAGAGAGACAGACAAGCTGCTCAGCTCGAGCGGTATAATCAAAGGTGGGCCTATCTCAAGTCCTTCTGGGTGTTGCATGCATCTGGACATAGTTAATATACCCTTATTGCACAAGCGTAATAATATATAATAAGTAAATAAATAATTTTTAAAATCATGTTCTTACAGACATATCTTAGGCTTGCATTCTTACAATTCGAGCAATTTATTGTAAAGGTTGCAAGTGAACAGACGTAAGTAACTCTCCCAACATTTTTGATATTAAAAACACTGTGAAGAGAAATTAATTATCAATAAAAGCCAAATGAATCTTTTAAGTTTAAAGCGTAAGAAATCATTAGTAACTAAACGTAAAGCAGAAAAAAAAAAAAAAGTAAATAAATCAAAATAAAAATCAATGAGAATTCTTGGCCAAGAAAATCCGCATAAGATTGCTGTTACAAACACATTTTTTTTTTGTTTTTTTTTTGTTTATTAATACAATACATAAGTACGTTATATATTGCGACGATCTACGAGAAAAACAAAAAATACATTATAACCGCTATCAACTTCCATTGTTATTATGGAGTCTTGAACAAGAAACTGAAAAGTTTTCAAATAAAACATGAAATGAACAGAGTTACGAATCCTTTTAAGTATTTATGTATATATATATATATATAAAAAAAAAAAAAAGATGGAAGGAAAAAAGGACAATTGTTCACATTGCAGAGGAGGATATCTCACAAGGAGAATGAATAAGAATAAAATCGAAATTAATCTGTTCAAACGCATCATCATGAATAATCACCTTTCCTGCTGTACTTATCCTTTATAATATCACGACAGGAAGATAAAATACAACAAGGATTGCACGACTATGCAAGAAAAAGAAAAAAGAAATAAGCAAAACCCTATACCCGGTGGTTTTGCATAATATTGATGTAATTGTTAAAAAGTGTTCTTCAATGTCCTGTCATTCTCTTACTTACCATTTAAAAGGTTTAAGAAAAAAAAAAAAAAAAAAAAAAACATTAAGGAAAACGATAACAACAACAATAACAAATAAATAAATTCATGGACTCTATTACACTTAATCTTAATCACTCCGGATATATATCTATATATATGTTTCTCTGTGCCGTTTAATTAATCGACACATTTTTAATGAAAAATAAATACAATGCACACGAGTTTCGTTACTGTATGATTTTGAATTTCTTCTTCTCTTTGTTTTTTTTTTTTTTTTCAATTATTTTCTTTTTTCTTTTTCCTCTATATATGTAGAAGGAAACTTTTCACTGACGCAGCCAAAACATTACTACTTCTACTACTTGTTGGCTTTATTTTGTTATGTTCCATTTATTATAAATCTGTAGTATCCAAACTGTTGTCTCCCTCCCTCCTCAGTCGCGCTACGCTTTAGAATTTAAAGGAAATGTGTTTCTGCACACTTGCTTGACTTTGCAATTTCATTGCAGAAAAAAGGCGCCAGATCGTGCTTTCACATTCTTCCGGTTAAAGAGCATCATATCTAAGAGTTATTATATTTATATATATGTAAAGGAAAACTTTCGTAAAGAGTTATTTCCGAGAGCGTAGTAAAGAAAAAGCCATCGAATGCTTTTACGAAAAACTTTTTTAAAGCTCTTTATGCCTAAACATATGCTATATATAACGCATTTTTTTAATTCAAAAGTTTTTCAAATCTTTATCAAAAGCATTGCATTAAACATTCGCATGCATTACAGTATGCAACAGTAATAAACTCAACTCGAGTCGAATTCCTTTCGAAATTCATTAATATTTTCTTCTTCATACTCTCTTGCATATTCTTGCAGTTTTTGGTTTTGGTTTTTGCTTTCATTATAAAATCATCCATCAAGTTTGCTAAAAACAATTACAAAACTTAACACTCAATTAAATCGATTTACAATATCTTTCATCTTATATTTTTCCATTTCCATGAGACTTGATATAATATAAGTCCATGCAATGTGCACCGTGTTGTATCGGAGCCAACTTTTTTAGACGTGAGATTTCATAATCAATATTTTATTATCAAGTTTCGTTCTCATGTACAAATGAAAAATTAAGTAAGAATATTAGGTTCGGTCGGGAGCCATCCCCCCGTTTATCCCAAAAAACGACAAAAGAAGTAAAAGAACAAAATTCTCATGCTCCTTAACATGGAGCGGGCGCACTTGATTTCTTCTATTTTCGAAATAAAAGTTTTTGTCGTAGAGGCGTGTAGGCGTTGTAGGAGTGTCCTTTGAAAAGTTTAGGTCAATTCGAAATTCTTTTGCAAATTTTTAGGCGATATCTTCATTTTCACTCACGGGAGAATGTTTACCACAAATACTACAACGTTACGCAAACAGACAGATGGACAGACGGATGGACAGAAGAACAGACGGACATATTTTGAGTGCATTCAACTGACGAAGAGTGTGCATACTTTATGGGCTTTTTAGAGCTTGTTTCTGCGCATTATAAAAATATTGGAAAGCTCTTCAAGTTTGATACACTATAATATTGGATAGGCGTGGTCAATTTTTTCCATGTCTTGTACGGACACTACTGCATCGCCCATAGAATATGCTTTCAAATTTTTGTACATTTATTTGCAATAGTTTATGAGTAATGAGCAAAAAACCAATTCTTCACTCCCTTTGAAAAACAGAAGTGTTCTCAGTTTACGTGTTGTCGTAGGTGTGTCCTTCGCCCGATTTGTCCCATTTTCAATACGAACCAACGTGCAAGAACTTCCAATGTTTCTGTCAAATTTGAACTCGATAGCTTCCAGGAGAATGCGTACAACAGACATGACACAGATGGAGAGACGGACATGCTTAAATCGATTCAGAATGTGTGTACTTTGTGTGGCCTATGAAATTTCCACCTGCGCGTAGCAAACGTTTTAAAAAAATGAATATGCCCATCAGGGGTGTGTACTCGTGACATAGGAATAAACTAATAGGTAGATTTCACAAAATCAGTTCAAGTGTATAAATAAATGTCGATCAATAATTCCCGCACCTAAGTAAAAATATATTCTTTTCATTAATTATTTTTTTTTTTTTGGAAAATTCGACTTTCTTGATAAACATAGTCTTTTTGCAGAGTCCTAGAAAAAGTCAAACGGTCTTTTAACATTTCAAAGCCTTTTATATAGAACGCGAATCAAGCCCTTGATCTATTCATCTAGATCATCTCTTTACGATTTGCAAGTAGATAATAGTCGCTGTGCGTGGCCGACTCGCTCTTAAATTTTGCACTGTTTGAACAGTTTGACTATCGCACTCATTTACTACAATATGGACGCTGTTGTTGTAACCATTTGATAAGCGGCGTTCTAGTGCCCAACTTTTCAGGCTAAATAGTAAATGCAACTGCCTTTTCTCGTATATTTGGGATTAAAACTATGCCTTATGGCTTTGCCTTTCGTTTATCGATAATAGTTTTCAGCATTTTATTTGATGTCATCTGGTGTTTCTGAGCGACCACGAATTGTTGTTGTCAACGAAAGAGAAGTGTTGCAAGCTGACACTTATCTAGCCAATGCTAAATTTATACAATATTTCTTCCCAGGTCTGATCAGCACAAAAATTCAAGTTTCTTACTCATAAACATATAATAAAAGTAATGCCATCAAAAATTACTTCAACTTCCAAATAATTTAGTTTCTTTTCACTTAAGGGATGCTGTGCTTTATACGCACATAAACAAATGATCCAAAGGGCATAAAATTCTGGCAAGGGATCATTTGAGTGGTCATTTAATGGACTTTTTGCTGGCGACAATCTCCATGTGTTAGTTCCGGGACTTATCGACCTTAGGTGTTAGATCATCCTGCTAGAAAGTCCTGCTTTTTTGTAGTCTGTCCCTTTGTCCCGATATCTTGCCTCTTTAGAATGTAACAAACAAACGCAATCGAGACTTAATCTCCGTGGATTCTCACATCTCCGCTTTTATCCAGAAACTAGTAGAGTTACCGCTTCGAGGAAGAGAAATGAATGATTCACTTTATTACACCTATTGTTACGTTAATACGAAATATTTTTTATTTATCAAAGTGCGATCAAAATCAAAATAGAAGCACAAAGAAAGGTCACCGCAAAAATTGCTGGGGACTTGAGAAGGTAGACCACTGTAGCAATTTTTTCTGCCAGGAACGACATTTAAAACAATTTTAACATTAATTATCATTTTTGGAAGATATTAAAAAATGGCAACACCGTAGCCATTCTCTGGTAGCATCTTTAGCTTAAGGAGTTCTCCGACAAGCAGCATAACTGATCCAAATTCATATTAAAAAAAAGAAACATTTAATCTACATTCTTACAGCTAGCAAAGCACGCAGGGTCTTTCGAAAATATTGCTTTTGTGTAACTGGCGAACGTTTGAGTGAAACAGTGCAATTCTCGACCAAAAAAAAGACATTCTCTTATTAACAAAAAAAAGCAAATATTTGAATTAATTTAATGAAAAGAGCCCACGTCTTTCTCTCGAGCATTCTGCGTTGTTTTGCATACATTCGAATGTAAACAATGAAAATTGTTTTAATTATGCCGCTTGTTGATTTCAAAAACTGTGCTTCGAGATAAACGCGTTTAAAATTTCGCCACGTGTTATACGCAACTTTTTCCATCACAATGTTGTACTTGTCTACGATGTCCTTCCAAGTTCAAATATTCCCCCTCATTCTCTTTTCTCAGTGATGTTATGTTACAGACTGTGTCTTTTGTTGCTTTCTTGATCCCGTTGGTGTCGACCTCAATGCACAAATTATATAATTGGATACCAATATTGATTTTGAAAACTTTAATGATTTTTAGAATATTAGACATACCGTCATTAAAATTGCTCACACCAATGTCAGTCGCTATGTCCACGACATTTAGCTTATGCAACATTCCGAAATTTCAAGGAAACAAATTTTTTTTAGGCATAATGAATTTTTTTCGACGTACTCTACAAGACCGAAAGCATCTATTAAACAAAAAAAAATAAATTGAATTTTTGGAAAATTTCCATAATTTTTAAAAAACGGTCCTTAATAAATTTACATTTATATAGAATGGCTTGAAAGTAATTAAAAAAAAAAAAGAAGTAGACTTTTCCGTTCAACATGCTCCATGATTATTTGAGACCTTGTAGGAAATAACAATTATTTCTAGAGAATACATTGTCCTATCAGCTGTGTATCTATGTTAAACCGACATATCCAACGCAATACCCTGTTCACACAAAGGTAATTAAACATTCGCAGTAGCACCCTGTATTGCCATCTGTGCGTTTGTTTTTCAAGCGTGCAGATCCCAGTATTACAGGGTTGCCATATTCAATTAAAATGGAAGTTTTAATTTTTCAAATAAATTGAATATATCAAAGAAATGCATCTACCAAGGAGAGACTGCGCTTGTTGTATTTATTCCAATTCACCCATACATGTCCTCCTAGATATTCCAGATGAGATTCCAGATCGACTGTAAGTGCTTTCTAAACTAAGTGAAATCGTTAAAAAAAAAATAATAAATGAACAAATTTTAGCAATATCTTTAATCTTTTGAATTTTCTTCGCGTATTTTCTCATTTATTTCATCGAAGTTTTCAAATAACTTAGTATTCTCATAGAAATACAAATTTTTCAAAATTTCTACTTCTTCACGTGTGAAGTTCCGTTCATCAAATTTAATTGAAAATATGCAGTAAATTTTCGATTCTTTGCTGGCTTTCGAACTATATCGTTTCCTTTGTTGCGTTTCCATCGATTGCAAAAAACCGTATAAGCAAGCTATGCAGTGTGCGATCTTATGGACAAATGAATCGCAAACATCATGGCAAACGTCTACCATAACTAAATTGTGGGGCAATGACCAATCGTATAATTCCAAAAGTTTCTGATTAACCTCACCTAATGATCGACAATAGCTGAAAAAAAAAATAAAAAACAAAAAAACGTTAAAGATCGTTAATATTTGATAATGAGGACAAAATAAATAAATAAAATAAAATAAAAAAAACGCTGTAATTAAAAATACTTACATTATCAATAAACGCTGCAATTGTTCACCGCTTAACTGAGATCCTTGCGTTAACGGAGCATATACAAATTGTTTTGTAGTAATCAAAACGACTTGGCGGCCGTCTTGTATTTGTTCTAAACAAAACTGAAATCGAAAGAAAACATAAGAGATTATACTCTATAACAACATTTCAATTAACCTTGTGAACATCTTCTGAATATGATTCAGAATCCGTTAGAAGTAAATAATTTTTTATATTTCTCTTTAAATTATTCATATTCCTGATCGTTTAGCTTTCAATATAAGCGCTTTATGAATTTCTTCCAAGAAAATAGAAAAAATAAATTATGAATAAAGAAGAAGCATAAGGTATCAAATCAACCTAAAGAGTGACCAGATAAATGAATGAAAACAATAAAAAACTTTGTTAATTTTATAGAACCTGTTGTTTTTTGCAGCTTTTACCCAATAAAATACTAAATCAATTTTGCAAAAAATTTCTATGGATATATTTTTTTTCGTATTTTGCTAAACTAGGAACTCTTTTACAAAATTGCCAAACTTTATCATAAATTGCGAAAAACATATATTAAAAAAAAAAAAAACAAAAGAAACACTACAAAGTATATTATTGTATTATTTTAAATTCGTGAAATATGATTTGTAGTGAAAAATAACAAATATTTCATTCTCGCTTTTTTTTTTTGATATGGCAACCACTCAAGAAATTTGGTGTAATTACGTCCCAAAATGGCGTCACATATACACCACTACTAACAGCAGCAGCAGTAAATAATTCACCACAATACAAAAACAACCTGAAAAGAAAAAATTTTCATCAAGTGTGCAGAGGCGACAAGAAAATATTCTAATTTTAATTCATTTTTGTTGGAAGAATTTTTTACATTTTATATTAATAATTAATAACGAAAAAACATACGCAAATTATTGCTTTTAATATAAACAATAATTTGCGTTAAATACATTTTCAAGAATTATTAACTAAAGGGGAATAAAATCCCAATTGAACAATTAGAAACCGATTAACGTGAAAATCTGTACAGCGCTCGCTTAAAAAAAAAAATAGAGAAATCACGTTCCAGAGTTCTCAGCCAATCTTAGATATACGAAAAAAGCAAAAGAAAATAACAGAACAGAAATTCTTGCTTTTCTCGACTAAGAGAACTCGCAACCAAAGGAAGGGGTGTGTGCCGTAACCTTCATCACCTTATAAAAAAGCCTAGCAAATTTTTTTAAGAATTTGTAACAAGATAAGGACGGTTGGCAGACTCCTTCGCAAAAAAACTCTACACCTCAAATAAAGACGGACGTCTAAATATAGGGCCTTAAAGAACAGACCATCAATTTTATGTATTGTACTTGTCACCAGCAGAGACTAAACAAGAGCAGCGGCAGCAGCAACATCGTGGGACGACGTTAACGTTGAGGAAATCGTGGCAATAACTTTGCATTGATGGTAATGCATGCTAGAAAACCGCAACGCATGAATGATGGGTAACTTTTTTAATTCTTTTTTTTTTTTTCCAATTTTTCGGTTCGTAAAATTCGATTAAGCATCCGCATTAAATTAATTTTTAACGAAAAAAAAAGGAAAAAATTATCTATTTTTTTGGCATTTATTTGACATTCTTGTCATTTATGCTTTGTTTTTCAACTTTCCACCATGACAGCGCTGTTACTGAAGAGGGCTCTGTTACTCTGGTGGGATATAAACAAGCAGAGAGCCTACGGTACTATAAAATTGAAGAAGAGGAAAAAGTGTAGAAAGATGGATTATTAAAGGAATTTTGTGTTTTTTTTTCTTTTATTCTCTTCATAATCCATAAGAGCAATTGTTAAAAGATTTTAATAGTTTCCTCGGTTCCTGGTAATGTGCAACGTAAACATAAATTATTATTGTGCACCATTGCGTTATTGCCCGATGCAACCACTTCAACATTTAATATCCGATTGTTGATACATAATTTCAGTAATCGTTTAAGTTAAATTTAGTTATCTCAGCAAAGTTGTTACCGTTCCGTGCGTCCCACTCGTGTTCCATCAATTTTCGCATAAATGTGGCGGTAACTATATATCGCAGTGCCTTAAATCTTTACAAGAATATAGTGTGGCAGGTTTAAAACTCTGCAAAAGCAAATTCGTGCAATAAGAGTGGACAGTTCATAGTATAGCCCCTAATTGAAGTCTAAAGTCGGGCAGAATAAGCCCTTTGTGTATCTATATATTATTTTTAATCAATTTCTTTCCAGAGTAAAGAAAAACTAAAACTTTTGTTTTTTTTAAAGATACCCCAAAACGACATGTAGAGCAGTAATTTAATAATAAAGACATGATGATTTGAATAATGATACGGACCTAAATAAAGTCATATACGTTCGGGCAAATGAATGGGAAAATTGCATTCATCGGTTACTCGCCATTGTTAGGATTAACTTACATCGTCAAAAAAATCTATTTCACAATGAGAAATGGTAGTCTATCCTGGTTTTTCCAAGTAAACGTCTATCATATTATAAAGTGTTATACAAAGTACTGGTTATGATAAGTTTATCTAACGGAAAGCAAGCCAGAAGTTTACTTCTTATTATATGTATGCTAATTGCAAGAATCTTTCTTGCGCTCAAAAACGTCACGTTGGTTTTGTAAAAGGCCAGTCACTCAGATGTACCTAGTATGCGCAAGTACGACGTTGGTCAGGAAGGGTTATGGGTAGAGAAGGATGGGAGGGGAAAATAGTGTTAGGGTACGTTTAATTTAAACGTGAAAACATCAGACGCGGCTGGAAAGAACACTGCTGGTAGTTTGTTCAGTACTATTGAAGGATGACTACTCGCGGTAGCATATCGGGCTATATAGAGGCAATTCTAGGAGCGAGTGGGAACACTGAGAAAAAGGCTTACGATCCTATTAAAAGACTCGATCGAGCGACTGGGAACCCTGAGAAAAAGGCTTACGATCCTATTAAAAGACTCGATCGATGGACAAAGTTAGGTGGTATAGTTAAGCACTGACGAAATCCTAGGTGATTCGCAATATTTCAGCGTTTTAGTCAGACTTTTCTTGATGACCATAAATTCTGCTGTTAGGTAATGTTAAGTTTTATTCCATTGCACTACATTGTACTAGAAACACCTTGAGCAATCTGAAATATTGAAATATTTTGATAATGCTTCCCGAAAAGCAACCTTGAAAATTATCTTAAAATCCTCATCGTTACTAAAGATCATGGTCTTTGCAGCATGCAAACCCAATATCGCAGGATTGGGATGTAATAATTTTTTCATTCTGTTTGTAACACCCAAAGATACGCATTAGAAATTGTTGTACACTTTTTATACACATTTATGATCAGAACCATGTTCATATTCACTACGCGATGCTCAAACGGAACAGAAACGGTTATAAAAATTGCTTTAATCCGTTGAAGAAGACTTTAACGCATACATTTGTTATTAACAATTATTACGATCTTTAGTAAAAAGAAAAATTTGATATTGCGCTCGAAGACGCTCGACGAATTTTTATATTTTCGCGGTTATATGATGATTATTCGAATCAAAGTGATGTGAACTTACTTTCGATTACCATTTTTAGGAATTTCATTCATCAATATGCAATAGGAAGCCCGTATAATGTATATATTAGTGCATTAGTGCAAAGATTCCATTGAGTTGTATTTATTGGTATTTATTGTCCTTCTATCCGTTTTAATGCATTAACAATTTTCGTTATCAATTATTGTTTTTTTGTTAAATTTTCGAACCAACATAAATTAATAAAAATTATTAATTGAGAGAAGGAAAAGTGAAAGTAGAACCTATATCCCCATATCTTTAATAAAAGCTTGATTTTCGATTATCAGTTCGTCAAAGCGATGGGTATCCACGATTTTACGTTAGAGCGCATTTAACTATGCCTTGTTGGGCGAGTTGTGTTCAGGAGCTTGGATAGGTAATGAAATGAAAGGATTGCTGTACTTTAACCATGAATTTGAAACCAAGATATTGGAAAAGTTATGGGAATAGTAACGAAACGTCCGCGCTGCAATACTTGCGATGGAATTGTCTTACAACTTGCAAAAAACAAACACAGTAAGGTCAGAAGCACTTATCTTCGTTAGATTTTAAAAATTTTCTATAGAAAAATCTGTCAAGTTAAGCGAAATAAGTTTCGATTCTCTCTGCTTAGTGATCTAAGAAGTACATAAGTAAATCAAAGTAGAGGTCGTATTAATCCTTTGAATAAAATTTAAAAATTATTCTGCTAGTAGAGCAAGACAAGACGTCCGTTCGACATCATCATTAAAAATCTGACATAATATATAAAGCGATTTTGTCTTTTTCTCTCTTAAATGTTAGTTTAAACATTACGTTTCATTTCATTTTAATCCTGTCTTTCTATTTCAGCTACTTTGAGAAGCATCAATCCCATCCTTATCAGGTGAGTAAAATAACTCTTTTATCATGTACACATCTATCTCTATATCTATCTATAAACAGTTTATTAAGCATTTTTGATTTTCTCTGGAACTACTTACTACTCAACTTGAATTTGAATCATTTATATTCAATAACGAAATTTGTTTTCTATATTTTCTCTCATAATTACATCTCTTACCTTTGATTACTTTGATAGAGTTATATGGTTTTGCTTGTTCTTAAATTACTTTATATATATATATATATATAATATATGTACACATTTATATATGTACTTATATGCACTTTGAATGAAAATTAGCAGGAATTAGTCAGTCAGTCAAGGAATCCGCAGGAAAGTAAGAGATGAACTTTTTTTTGGTAGTAAGTTTTTACAGACTTAATTGATGTTTATGCTTCATTTCAGCGCCCCGCAACAAGTAGTTTTTTTTTTTTTGCAAGAGTTTTTTTGTGTCAATTCAATTCTTGGAATCTTTTTATATGGATTTGGACTTATCCACGATGCTGGAATGAATCTTCTTGCGGCTACACTACACTCCTCGCCTCTCATCGTCACTTATGATGCGTGCGCGCGCGCCCGCATATGGGTGTATGTGTATGTAATGAATTTACGAGTTATAGAATGAATTGGAGTCGTCCGTCTCTTTAGCAATTACAATTCAAATCGTCTTGTGATTCGCTCCATGTTGAGTCGAATTTATAAATGCTTACACAGGGCGATAGCAGGTAGAATTTCCATTACATTGGTACATTCTTCGTTAGTATTTTGTGTTTTCAAAATAACTTTACTCATGTAGGTCGCTATATATAAAAATGGAGGAATTATTCATTTTCCCTTTACGTTCTCATAAAGTCCAGATATGCGCATCAAAGACGATCTGATCTAAAATATATGCCTTCATTGCTAATCACTTGAAGATTCTGAATCGCCTGCGAGTTGTGTGTGGAACTTTAAATTAATCCCATACACTCTTACCTTATGTCGATAGAAGGCGTTTTCACAATTCGCCTACAAAGAAAAATGGAACAAAAACTCTATGAAGTATTTATGCAGACATTAATCTAAATTTCAAACAGAACAACTTGAAAAGAAAACTGCTATGATTGTGTGTTCGCTGAAATCCGCGTTAACGTGGAAGTCACTTTTTTCATTACTTCTCTTACTTACTCTTGGTATAGCCGAACTTCCAGGAAGCCCTCTTTTCACAAACTCTAAGCAAACAATCGAGAATGATTTTCAGATTATATTTCACAAATAACTGCCGCAAATGAACTACGTCTAAAAGGGGTACTTTCATCATTGGTTTGATGTCTTTCGAGGTTCCATCCATGTATATGTTGTCATTATTACCATTGGCGTTTCAACTTTACCAAAGTCTACGGTTCAATAATGAAGTTGTATAATTTTTTTTATTTATTTTTTTTTTTTAATATTCAGTCCCGGCAGAACAGTAATCATCACCCTATTAAGCGAACAACAATTTGGAGGTCTTACCGACACAGTGCACAATTTGCTACGCAAGCTGAAGCACTTTTCAATCCAAAGTGGAAATATAGTAAAAAAGAAGGATATCGCCGACTTAGGCAGCAGTAGTGTTGAACTCGAAGTTAAGCCCCTACTTCTTGATTAATGTGTAAATAGTCGCCTAATGGATTCCGGGTAGTAGTTGTTCGACAGGAGTAGCGCTGCATGTCATTCAAAGATGTCGACTTGTTATAAATAGTCTTTACTGTTCAGAGTGTCTTCAATGAGAAACGCTGAAATTAGGCAGAGACGCAAAAGAATGCGGACCGTTTCTTTAATTGACTAATTCTCAATATTTTTTGATTCCTCCTTAAAATATGTGGTTTTTTTGCTTTCAATATTGGAAAAAAGTGTATATCTACATACATATAGATTGATCTATATGTACATATATAGATATGTATATTTTGAAAAACTTATCTATGTGTTTTGTTACTTGTTTATTTTCTTTTTGATGATGTTGATACCATGCATAAAGGATTAACATATAGTTTTAATGATCGACTACAGGATTTTTTCCATATTGTTGTAAGCACAGCTAGACACACTGACATTGCACTTGATTTGATTTTGAAATTCTCTGTCTCCCTTCTTTTACGTTCTTTCTCTCTCTCACTCTCTCTCTCTCTCTCTCTTTCTCTCTATCTATCTTTCTATCTTTATTTCTCTCTGTCTCTCTCTCTCTCTCTCTCTCTCTCTCTCTCTCTCTCTCTCTCTCTCTCTCGCTTTCTTCCATTCTCCTCCTTCGTTTGTACGCAACGCATCCAATGTGTCATGCATTAGAAATTCACTTGTCGTCTCAGTCAAAACATCAGGCCAACAACATCAACAACAGTACTCATAGATTGTTGCGCATCTTAATCATACAAAGCCAAAGACCCGGTTTAGAAAAGTTAAAGTAAAGCAAAGTGCTGGGAAGATTTTGAAGCTTCCCCAAACAGTTTATGTCTACCACAAATAGTATTGCACTCGATATATCAACACTGGCAGCTGAATGTAATAAAAATGCTGCTGCTGTCGGCCTCTGTCATATCGTAGATGTAAGTGGTCCCGTCAAACAACAATGCAATACATATCTATCTAAAATCTTTCTTTCTTTCTTATTTTTTAAACATTTTGATATTATTCTTTTTATTTTGATATTTTTGCTTTCATTTTTTGCGACAACCAACCAACCAAGTCTTCAAAAAATCATTTTCATTTAATTCATGTTGTTTTTTTTTTTCTGATTTTTAAATTTTGCAAATAATTAATTGGCTTACTACAAAATTTGTTGATTATTTTTCGGACTTTTCCTTGATTTTATTCTTTTAAAAAGCAAAACATATTTACCTGACTTGGATTTCTTTTTTTTTGTTTGTTTTTTGTTTTATTTTAGAGTTCCAAATACAATTCAAAACGTGATTATGAGCGCGATCGTTCTTCAAATTACCGCGACCGCGACATTTCACCGGCTGGTAGTGTGTGCGGAGGCGGAAGTAGCGGTGGCGCATTAAATAATGGTAATAGTTCTTCATATCGCTCACAGTCGCCCGAAATAGATTCGCCATCATCGAGAGGCGGTCACTCCAATTCGCACGATATACGCGATCGCGGAGATCATCGTGGCGGCGGTGGCCTTTGTGGTGGCGATCGTTTCAGTTATATACAGAAAATGAGAGATCGTGATCGCGATATATATAAAAAGGACAAATATTCAGGTGATTTCATACAAATTTTTCATTTATAAAATGATGTTATTTTTGAAGATATTTCAGATAAACGGGATCGTCGCGGTGGTGATCGCGATTCTGATTCGCATCGCTCCAATCATGATAGGATTGATAGACGAGGTGCTGGTAGCGGCGGCAGCAGCGGAGCTAAGCTTTGCACTTCCAGTAGCGGAGGCGACAAACGTTCCGGTTCGGATGATCGTGAAAGGGATCGGGATCGTGAAAGAGAACGCGATTTAAGAGATAGTAAGCGGGAACGAGATTCGCTTAGAGAGCGGGATCGCGACCGAGAGCGCGAACGAGAACGTGAACGTGATCGCAGCGCTCGGAGTGATGATCGTGATCGGGAACGAGGAAGTGGTGGTGGTAATAGTGGAGAACGCAGCGAACGTGGCGAACGTGTTGCTCGATGTGGAGATTGGAGTGAACATGTTAGCTCGTCTGGTTAGTATAAGAAAGAAAAAGTTTAATTTTAAAACAAATAACCAAATTTTCCGCATATTGCGTCGTTGTCACTAGGTAAAATGTATTATTATAATTGTAAGACCGAGGTCTCACAATGGGAGAAACCAAAGGAATGGATAGAGAGAGAACGGTATGCGATGATGGCATCGTAAAGTATAAAGATTTGTATAACTTTTTGCTTTCCTTTATTTAGCAATTTAGCACGTGATCAGCATCGCGAAAAAGATTACCGTGACAAAGAGCGCGAGCGTGAGCGTGAGGAACGCTTTTCTAGATCAAGTAAGACGATTGAAAAAGTTACGTTTTTATATTTTAAAAGATGTAATTTGTGGTTATGTTTTTAGCCTACACAAAACATTCCAGTTCTCGTGGCAACTCTCGTTTAAGGTGGAATTATGATAACGACGCCGGTCCTCCCGGACATCGAAGACGTTTGGATGGTATTTATTTATTATTATAAATTTAGCGAAATTAAAATGATTTTGTATGGCATGTCCTTAGGACGATTGACCGATAACGCCGATATGGATATAAGTCCGGGTGATTCCACGCCCACCTCTGAAGCCAGTTACTCGTTGACCGGTACGCCCACTACCCATGATACGATGGGTACTGTTGGTCAATCACACAACGACCAAACATTGCCATCAACTACGGTTGGTTTGCCCAACGCTTTGCCTCGATTGGCTTCGCACCCTAACGCATCTTCAGTGTCCTCCGCAAATGTAACCGCCGCTACGGCAGCAGCTTCGATGCATTATTCGGCTTCCGTTATAGTGCCGCCGAGTGGTAGTAGTAGCAACAGTGGAGGAAGCGGCATAGCAGGTGCAACCATGTTACCCGCTACAGGCCTTGCTTCCGTCAATTTAACATCGGGGCAATCAGCCGGAGTTTTATCAAATAGTGGTGTGAGCGGTAGTCAACGGAAAATGGACTCTGTAACGGGGTTGCAATATCAATCTCATATAATGGCTGCGGGTTCGCCCATTGTAAGTGAGATATGAAAAATTAAATACCGTTATTTAATTTAATGCTATTATTTGGATGATTTAGGCCTCCACAAACCAAGTGGATCATCATTTGAATTCCAATGCTCCAGGACCACCAAACAAACTTAGTTCTAAGGATCCCGCCTTAATGTTGCGCCAACAGCAAATGCATCACCACTTGAACACAGTTGATGGCCACATAATGCCAGGATGTGGAGGCGGTGGTGGTGGCTCTGGGCTAACAGAAAATATAAATCATGCCTCGACTGTTGGAGCTGTGAATTTAAGGTCTGTGGTAGATTGAAATTTTAACATACCGTTCTTTAATTTACTTAATATTTTTCTTATCGCAGAGAAAACGCTTTAAATTCTCCTTTGTATAATTTAACTCATTCACATGGCATGTCACCCATGAGTTATGCCAAAAGTCCTTTAACGCATAATGCTGCGACAGCCTCTATGGCGGCAGTAACACATACCAATAGTCTGGGTAACATTGTAGCTGCCACAACTACCTCCGGTGGTGGTAGTAGCGTTGCTCCTTCATATGTCAGCAACAATCAATATGGTATCAAGACTGTCGATGGTGGTAGCAGTGCCAACAGTGCCGGCAGTAGTAGTAATCTTAATATTGCTCTGAATTCCCTTAGTAGTAATAGTGGCGTAGGTGGCGGTGGCATTGTCATGGGAAGTAATTCTGCTCTTTGTTCCTCATCAGCATTGAATGCATTACCCGGCCATACTGGCATTAATAATTCAAACAATTCAACTAACGTTAGCGGCGGTAACGCGTTGGGCATTTTACCCGGTGAAGGACCACCGACTCCTACACAGGAATTAGATATAAGTGCTAATTCATCATTAGATCAACAGCAGAGAAAATGTAAGTTATTAAATGATTTAGTCATGATGTCTACTATGCTAGTGTACACTTGTTTAACTTCAATCTTCAATTTTATTAGTGGATAATACTGCTTCCGCTTCGTTAAGTACCCTGCAAAGTTGCGTTTCCAATTCCATACAAGCTGGAGCACGTTCGCAAGGTCCGGAAATATCAACGAAACTTAGCAAGTATTTTAGAGCTGATTTAATAACACATGTCACTAATTGGGCAGCTGACCAATTGGAAAAGCAGGCAAGTTTTCCAAAAAAACAAATCATGATTTTCATTCTCCGCACCGACTATGATTTTATACCTATCACCGAAGGATGAGGGATATATCCATCTTGTCAAAACGTTTGCAACACCCAGAAGGAAGCTTCAAAAATACCCCACAAAATTTATATATTTTTGATCAGCATCGAATTCTGAATAGATTTAAGCATATCCGTCCGTGTAATGTCGGTTGTAAGCTGTTCTTCTGGGCGCAAACATTCAGTCATCGTCTTAAAATTTGACAGAAACATTGGATATTGTTGTACTGAGGTTAGTATTGAAAATGAGCCAACATTACCACGTAAATTGAGAAACTTGTTTTTCAAAGGGAATAAAAAAAATTGGTTTTTTGCTCATTATTTACAAACTACAGCAGATAAATCTATAAAAATTTGAGCATAGATATTCTATGGGTGATGCTATAGTACGCATGAAAAAAAATGAAAAAAAAAACTGCCACGCCTATACAATTTTATGTGTCATAATTTCATTTCACTTTCCGAAACCACATAAGTAAGCTTGAAAAACTCCGTAAATAGTAGAAATTCTTGGCTAATTTCAAATTCGGAGTGCACTTAAGCGTGTCCGTGTGGCAAACGACGTAGTATCTATAAAATGGATATATCGAGTAGGAGTTTGCGAAATAATTTGGAATCGATTCAAAGTGATCACAGGACACGCCTAGAACATCCTCATGTCTATGTAGCAAAAATTAAGAAAATCTTTGCTTTGCATGTTTCCCGCTCGTTGCTTATAAACTACAATAGGTGCACGATATAAATTTCCACTTGTATTCTAAAAAACAGAAAAAATCGGCCACGCTCACCTAATATAGAGTGTAAAGATAACGGTGGTGGGTATAAAAGTTTCGGTCGTGGCCGAATGCAATTTTCTTATTTGTTTTTGTTTTTGTTTTTTTTTTTTTTTTTCTTTTTTTTCTTTATTTTTAACGATTCCCTTAGGCAAAGAAATGTTCCGAGGAAACACATCTATATGGAGATTTACAATGTACAAAAGTTTCAGCTGAACTGAAGTGCGCAAGAAGTCTAGTTAGAATCACAGAAATAACCGCAACGTTGCAGGAACAAAAGTAAATTAAAAATTGCAATTTTTTACTAAAGCAATTTAATTAATCTTTCATTTTATAGGATTATGTATCTACGTCAGCAAATACGTCGAATAGAAGAATCAAAATCACAAAATTCATTCATGTCTGATGATCTTTAGCCAATAAAACATTGAAAAATAAATTTAAAGAAAACATGTTATGATACAATTGAGGAAAAAATTAAGTAATAAAAATTTGAAAGGCGGTCGGTTCCCCGAGGCAGATGATGAGAGTAAAACCTATTTTAATTTTAAATTAAGGAAAATTTTATGCAAGCAAATAGACAGGAAGCAACCACACATACACACACATGCACACGCACACATGAACACATACAAACACAAGCAAACAAACACATATACATATATATAAATACAAACTTTCGTCATTAACACAGAAATTAACTGGAAATGCAATAAATTTTAAATAAACTGTGGGGGAAGAAGAAAAAAGCCAAGAAAAAATGAAAAGGAAACTTATTACTGCATTAACAAGAAAGAAAAAAGGAACCATTACACTGAAAAGAAATTGAAAAAAAAAAAGGAAAAAATTAATTCATTACACTACGGTTATAA
This sequence comes from Glossina morsitans morsitans, assembly GCA_001077435.1. Lineage (NCBI taxonomy): Eukaryota > Metazoa > Arthropoda > Insecta > Diptera > Glossinidae > Glossina > Glossina morsitans. The sequence goes on along the minus strand of CCAG010011104.1, from coordinate 34,593 downwards.
AATTATTAATAATTATCATAAAATAAAATATATACAAAATAAAATAAACTAATAAAAATGAGAAAATGATAAGATATAGTATATATATATATATATACATATATATATATACATATATATATATATATATATATAGACTATAGACTAAAACAAGGACATATATTTAAATAAACATATTACGTAAAAGGAAGAATTCTTAAAAACGAAAAATCTCTGTTCTAATTAATAAAATGATAAAAATTTAGGCTTTAGATCTGTAAGAACTTTTTTTTTTTTTTAAATTTATAGATGCCTTTAAGGGGCTTTTATTTAATGAAATCTATGGTGTTTTGCATAATCTGTTCGGTGGCTTCACGTAAAAGTTTTCCAAAAAATTTCCGGGGAAAAAAATTGTAAAAGAAACTTTTTTCTGTTGTTAAATAACTGTTTTATATATATATTTTTTTCTTTTTAGACTTCATCTAATATATAATTCTGTATATATTTATCTATAAGCTAATTATAAAATACATATGTATCTAAACATCTGTGTACGTACGTGAATTTAGCAGTTTTATATAAATTGTCTGGCTTTTTGAAGAGAAAAAAAAAAACAAAAAACAGAATCCTCTTAGAATATTTGTTTATTATTTAAAAAAGAAAAAATCGTGTTCCAAAATGAGCCGACAATTTAAATACATAATAATAAAACGCATTTTATATTATTATTCTTTTTTTTTTTTTTTGCTTATCTACAATGCTTTTAATTTATTATAAAAACTGTGACATTTAATGCAGGCTTCTGTTTGCCTATGTTCGTTTACTTTAGAGAATGATTTCAGTTCATTTTGGAACACACTTCTGTATAATCAAATCAAATGTGAGCCCTTGTTCCCGCTGTAGATAGTAACCAAAAAGTAAGCATTATCTAAAGCACTTTAACCTAATCATAAAGATAAAGAAAATTTTTTAAACTATTATTATTTTTAATTTAAAAAATGCAGTAAAAACTTTCAAAAACAAAAATAGAAGAATAATTTTTCCTTGCAATTTTTCGTTTTATTTTATTTATTTATATAATTATATATATTATATATGTATATAATTATATATATTATATATATAATTTTTTTTTTTTTTTGCAAGAAAAGGGGTTCACCTTTTCTTATGCTCTTTGCTTTTTAATCTTTTTTTTTTTTTTTTTTTTTTTAACTTTTGTTCCCAATAAAACAAAACGGCTGATGCTCAGATATATGTAATTAATTTTAATATTTTTTTATTTGAATAAACGTAAACGTTAGTCTTGTTAGCAATCCTCAATTAAAGCAATCGTGGATTGTGTCAACTAAAAAACCAGCGCAAAATAAATCAAAACTTCTGTCATCGTTTATTGTTCGCCTTACTTTAGTGCCAAATAGCAACTATTACGTTTATGGGTTAAGACTGAGTTAAATCGAGTAAATTTTCAAAGCAACATTTTTATACCCGACCCTTGTCGTAATCGTAACAAGTTAATGGCAAACTATGAAACGGCATGACCTTGAACAATGGTCGGCCGATTAGAGAGCGAGGAGTATCTTGAATGAAGATCAAATCTTTCGCAACATGTCGTTTAGAAATTGTTCTCGTATGCAATTTCGCTTACGACGTTTTACACTTGATGTTCCGCTATTCAGTTTATATCCGATGTCTACAGTCGTAAAGTATTCGTGAGTGTCAGTTAAAGTCTTGACTTATTTATTCATTATAAATGATGATTTGTCGATTCGAATAAACAGCATGGGGGAAATAAAAGTCCGGAAAAGTGCAGTGATTTCAAAAAATTAATTCAGACGAAAATATTCGCTGATGACGTCCTCCACATATGCATGTCGCGTAGTATTTTGTAAGTTGGAAAGACTTTTCGAAAGCAAAATAGAAACTTGATTATTTCGAAAATATATGGTTTTTTTCTTGTTCTTCTTCCATTTTCAATATATTCAATACTTATGTAGACCATATACGACTTTCCATGTTGCAGGCATTGGTGTACGGAAACACAACCACGAACGATATTTATCTGTCAAAATCTCGCTACGAAAACTTAGTTAATAAATGCTCCAAATAGCGTGGGTATCACTTTCTCTTTGTAATCGTTTGGGAAAATTCTCCATTTTGTAAATATGTTTGTGCCTTATAACTCACGATCTTTGTCAGACGATATTCAACTATAATTTTAATGCAAGAATGAATTCGCCCTTCATCAATTAAAACAAAAAAAAAAAAAAAAAAAAACGCCATGAAGTGTATTTAAAACAAATCCAACGAAAAATGTAATTTCTTCCATTGACAAATAGATGGTCACGCAATATTAAATTTGAGACACGAAAACCTTTTATACCCAAGTGTTATTAAATTATATACTGGCGTAGACTTCGGGCAGCTTAACAGCACATTTCATTTAAAAAAAAAAAAACAAGTAAGAAAATTAAATTCGGTCAGGACCGAATCTTTTATACCCATCATCCCTCCTACCCCAAAAAAAGACAAAAGAAGTAAAAGAACAAAATTCTCATGCTCCTTAATATGGAGCGGGCGCAGTTGATTTCTTCTATTTTCAAAATAGAAGTTTTTGTCGTAGAGGCATGTGGGCGTTTAGGTCAATTCGAAATTCTTTTGCAAATTTTTAGTGGATATCTTCATTTTCGCTAACGGGAGAATGTTTACCACAAATACTACAACGTTACGCAAGCAGACAGATGGACAGATGAGCAGACGGACATGCTTAGGTGAATTCAAGGATTCTAACTGGCCAAAAATGTGTATACTTTATGGGGTTTTTAAAGCTTGTTTCTGTGCGCTATAAAAGTATTGGAAAAATATTAAGGTTTGATACGCTAGAACATTGGGTAGACATAGCCAATTTTTTCCATGTTTTGTAGAGGCAATGTTTCTGCCAAATTTGAAGTCGATAGGTTCCCTTTTTGGTGGCCAGGGGAATGCTTACAACAGACATTACTCAAACGGACAGACGGACATGCTTAAATCAATTTGGGATTTGATGTTGATCAAGAATGAAGATACCTTCTCGGGGCTCTGACGCTTCCTTCTGCGCGTTGCAAACGTTTTGACAAAATGAATATAGTCCCCATCGTTCGTTGATGGGTATAATAAATTACTGCTTCTCATCCGTTAAGACTAAGAATTTTGACTCCTTTTACCTGCTAGAACATTATCGCTCTAATAGGAACTCGTTGAACCGTTTCTCCGTTAAATTAACTCATTTGCTAACAATTTGCAAATAATCGATGATTAACGAAACTCGGAAAAGCTTATTAGTAGTGAAGAAATCGGCTGACAGCGAGATAGAGAGGGGGCTTAAAAGATTATTTCAATGACCTTGTGATTAGAAAGTTGATTACTCATCTTTCGGCTTATCTACTATTAGTTTCGGTTTAACGATCGATTGAATTTATTCTTTCCGCATGAGTGGTCGAGTAGACAAGGGATCTCGATGAACAATTCGATGGTCGTGGGTTCCAGTCTCAAGTGCGGTACAGTTTTCAATAAAGCTGATTGCCTTAGATGGTAGTGTTTTAAGATTTTAGTCTTCGAATTTATTTCTCTGGCTAAATTTATTTTAATAATGAAATTAATGATAATAAAAAATATTTTTTCCAATATATTTTAAAGAAAATTGTGAACGATATTTTAAATCTCATGCGATATATTTTTTTCATCTAACTTTTAATACTTCTAGGGTATAGGATTACTTTTTAAGGAATATAAGCATTTAATTTTTATTCTCGACAATGCAGGTATACAGGTGAAAAATTAAAAGAGAAAAAGAAAGAACAAAAATAAATTTTGATAAATAAACAAAATATCGTAAATGAATTTTTTTTTTTTTTTAAAATAATATAATATATAAAAAAAAAAAAGATCTCAATTTTAACTAAACATAAATTAAACTAAAATTTGTAGTTTTATGCGTTAAACATAATCGTAAAATTGAAATGTTAAAAATTTTTTTTTTTTATTAATTTTATAAACATTTTTAACGCTACTCTTTGATAGTAGAAAAATTTGATTAATTCGAAGAAGAAGAAAAAAAATTTTTTTGTTCTCTATATATAATCCAACATGCTAATGATCATTTCAAAGGCATCAGCTGCAGTAGATTCGATAGCTGCACTCGGTAATAAATAGCCATGGACGCCGTTATCCGCCAATTGTAACGTATAAGCAAACGGTATTCCCACCTCATAGGCGGCAAAGGCATCAGAGCAACCTTTGAAAATTTTCGTTAAAAATATTTCAGCGAGATTTTTAAAAAAAAATTTTTTTCAAATATTAAAAAAATTACCTGAACGATTCTCTATCAGATCGTTAGAGGTATCGATTTTATATCGGGATTTACTAAACTTTTTACGCAGCCCATCAATTCCCACCATAGCCACGTCAAGCATATCCTCTAAACGTTCGGTATTATAGCTGGCATTTATTTTAATGGGATAGCTAAGAATTTGCCCATAGGCTTGAAGCGATATAAACAACTGTAAAAAGCTTAATTATTTTTTTATTTATTTATTTAATTTTTTTTTAGCCGAAATATACTTTTATTTGAGAGCGATTTTCTAAAAGAAATTCAGCCATGGTTTTAGTTTCCGGTTCGGAGAAAGGCCCGGGACCGGCAAAAAATTCATTGCAGGGTGACTTTGAACTTCCTCTACGGCCCCACTGATAATGCCAATTGCGATCCAAATCAACGCCAAAGCATATTTTCTCTTTAACTTTTTTCTGTTTCAGCCAAGTCATTGCCGAATTAATAAGTCCAGTCGGTCGGGAAACATGAAGCGAACGTGATTTCTTCCAGAAACGATCATAATGATGACTATACACATAACTATCCGGATTCAGTACTGGCATTATATACCACGTAGTGTTGCGTATAAAACTTTGATCACCCAATACAGTAGAAGTCTCTGAAAGTACAAAAGATTGGATTACGTAAATCAATCAGTCACATAAAATGAGGAAAAGAGAAAAAAAATGCAAAGGAAACATGAAAATTATTTGGCATAAAAGTAAAAAAAAAAAAAAACAAACCAAAACAAGAAAAAAAGAAAGATGAAATGGAAATAAAACAAGTAAAAAAAGAAAGAAAAATATATATATATGTATATAGAAATATTAATAATGAAATTTGAGGTAAAATTGTAAATTTATTCAGTTAAAATTCTAAATTGAAAAGTAAGAGAGAAAATTAAAAAAGAAATGGCATGTAGTCTGCGATCAGCACCTAGAGCAACGAAGACAATGTTGTGCGATCTTAGTGCTTGTAATTGTCAAAAATGTAGAAGGCGCCGGAACGGGCCAGAACCTTGGCAGAGTAAAGGCAAGAAATTGGCCGCACTAACAAATAAAGCCGCAAAAAAGTTGGCGCATTTGGCACAAAAGTCGCCGTTCGGTAGCGCAGAGCAGGAGGACGAGGTCAAATGTACAGATTTAACTCACGTGCTCTTTGATATCATAGGAGCGATTTCGTAAGCATTTCAAAAAGAATAATAATTTATATCCAAATGTTGTTTAGTTTTTTTATTTTGAGCACAACATTGTTTTGGATTTCGGCGAGTATTCATTTGAAAAAGCAGTTAGTTCAACTCTATTACGCTAAACGGTAACGGTGCTTAAGGTGCTTTATCTGAAATTCATTTAAAAATTCTTTTCAAACGTTGTAGAAAAACTAAAGTGATTGTTTTGTCCGCTATTGCGGTTGTGGCTTCAGCTATTTTCGTGCACTATGCACTAGTTAGCTTAAGTCATTTAAAATCAAGGTTGCAAAAGAAACCACCTCCCTCTCCCATTAAGGCAGAGACACCGAAAACACGATCGCGTTCTGCCCAACCAGCCCAACCGACGCAATCAGCTGCAAAATCAATTGCAAAATCATCGACTGAAAAATCTCCTGCAGAGAAATCGCAGCCAGCTGAAAAATCTCCTGCAGTGAAATCAAAGCCAACTCAAGCAGCACCATCACAACCGGCTAAGCCGCCAGAATCAAAACCAATATCAGCAAATGCAACGGCAGCTGCCAAAGCACCGGGAAAATCAAAAGGATGTAAAAAGAAAGAAACGTCTCCGCCAACGTTTCTATACCTTCCAAAGCCGGAGAATGTAGTGAAGAGACCGGCTGGCTTATTTCGAAGGAAGCCTCCCACGGTTGTCGCATCAACTTGTAAATCAGATCGCAATCGTCTTCGCGGCGGTCTTTGCAGGAGTAATTGTCCGCCAGCAAAAAATGGAAGAAAGTATAAATTTTGTTCATTACTTGACACTTGCGACAAACGAAAAGTCGGAGGCGAGGAGAGAAGTGTAAATACCGAAGATAGAGCCACTAACACACCTATGTCAGATGAAGAGGGCCGAGCGATTTTTCAAACTTATCGCACCTACTCGTATCCAATGGAAATGAAATCACCTCCAAGTCCAATAGTTTATTTATACAATTGTATATTTCGTCGGATATGTCCAGGCCCATCAGACACCTCTCCGGATGATTAATAATTAATAGGCAAATTCTATGTTACCCTTAAAACTAATTTCAAAAAATACTGCTGTATATATTTTCCAAATATATATATATATATATGGGTGTGTATATATGTATATATATATATATATATATATATATATATTTATATGTATGTATGTATTCTTACTTCAATGAATTTCTGTTTTGAATCGCTAGAAAGAGCACAAGGGCAGAAGAAAAAAGATGCAAGTGCCCTGCGGCTAAACTTGGACGTCAACTATTCAACTACTATCTCAAGCTATTAGAGCAATCTACAAGCCGTTATATATGAAAGTGGTATAAGTACTCATATCACAATGTATTGAGATATTTAAGGTTTGATATTTAAATCAAGCTAAAAAACGTTGCAAACGCACATCAATTTTCTTATCGTGCATCACTGAAATAAATCAAAAAAATAATCGATTTCTACAGCTAACAATGAATTATTTATACCTTTCTCATTGATAACGAATTGTAAAAAGAAAAAGAAAAAAAATGTTTCTTTTTTTTTCAAATCGAACTTTTTTATATTGTCGAACTTGGCCGTTCAGAAATTGGAAACTTTTGAACATAAAAATTGATGGAAGCGAAGCCCACGAATAGTTCGTATAATCTGCTAACATGGATGTGGAATATGAAAGGCCGATATATACACCATATAGATAAGGATCGAATGAAAATTTTTCAAAATCAATTTTTCAATCATTTTAAAGGTACAGTAGATTTTCAATTCTATGCGTATATTAAGTTTTGTCACTTGAAAAAAAAGAAAAAGTAAAAAGGCTACAGTGCGACGCGAGCCCCTATACCACTTCGATTAACGCAGTTATTCATATAACGATTTTTCGAAATAAGACCTTACATTGAAAAGGGGCGAAAAAGTGTCCCGATCCGAATCATTTTCAACAGTGTGAGTGTTTGGGCCAAAACACGCCACTGTACCAAAATTCATGAAAATATCTCAGATAACTGCGCGACCGGCAAGTTGAACACAAGAAAACAAGACGGACAGAAACGTCTTCTGAAACGACGGTGAGTCTGTTTCAACTCCCCATGAGTGTTGCATACACAGCGTGCAGAATGGAAGCTAGCGAACTATTTACGCCCTCTAGATTTTGATAAAGCATCTTTGCTGTAAGCCCCAAGAGTTTTTCAGAAGGCTACGAGTTATTGAAAAATGTAGACCCCTTTTCACGATTTTGTCTTATTGTCGAAATGCAATTCCTTTTGATTAAGTTAATAAACCTTATAAGGTTTTTTCGCCCTCCACCACTTGTGCTTCCAGTTATAGTAACTTTCCGCGGGCTTATACAACACCTAGAAGAACTTGAGATAGACGCGCCTTTACCCATCGATTCCAATCACTTTCTGAATCAATCTAAGCATGTCTGTCCGTCTATTGTCTGTCAATATGTCGTCGTTTTCAAGACGCATCAGCTAGGAAAAGTAGCGCCACGTCTTTCTTAGGTAGGGTTAACTATTAGGGTGTGTCCCTGCTCAAATTACGTTTTTAATGATCCGAAACTTTCGTCAGAATTATGATGCAATATATCGTGACGTCTTGTGCAAAGGGTACTAAGCAAAAATATTCGATGCGGTAACGGTTATCTTTCACTCTTATATATCTGTTAAGATTGCCGACATGATTTCCGCGGATAACTTTAAGAAGGGCTTCAAATAAGTTTGTGTGTGTTTGTATTTTTTTTTTATGGCTTATTTTAAGAAGATAGTAAAAAATATTTCATTCAATGTATTGTCTGTCAAACTCGAAAAAATACATTTTTTATATCTTTCCGATAAAAAGAAACAATTTCTGAATTTTTTAAAACTACGCATGAAAGAAAAGAGAGAAGACTGGATGCATGCCCACTTTTCGGCCGACAATAACTCATCCATTGAAATCAATGTTGATTATGAAGAGTAGTCTTCAGGCCGAGTGTAGCGAAGAAGAAGTTATGATAGTCCGGTCTCAATACTGCTATCGTTTCCTGGACAAGTTTACGGCCGAACGTCATCATGCTTCTTTTCAGTATTTCGTCTCACTTTTAAAACACACTTACTTTCGACTTGGTTTATTATTATTTGGTCTCTTTTAAAATTTTGTAAAATAAAAAATAAAAAAATAAAAGAAAAATTTTCAAAAAAAAAAACAACAACAATTCCTTCTCTAGCGAAAATTCTGAAAAGCAAAACAGAAAACGTAACAGTAACAAGAAACAAAAAATTTCTCAAACATCAAATTAACAGAAGAAAGAAATTCGCAAAATTTTGCAAAAAAAAAAAAAAAAAAAAGAAAAGAAAACAACAAAATAAAATAAAGGAATTGCAACAAGCATGAACATTTCAATTCAGTGAAAACATTATATGAAAAAGTTATGGAAATATCCAAGCTGAACCGCACCAAGAAACCTTTGCGTTATGACGATGTTTGTGGTTGTCAGAAATGTAAGCGGCAACGCAGTGGGACCGATGCACAAAGGATGAAATGGCGAAAACCTTCGTCTCTATCCCCTACAAAATCGGATTCCTCATTAAAGATGACGTTCAGTTTGAAAAAGCCACGTGTGCCCGATCTTATTATAAGTACCACTGATGCCAGTTTATGGAATTTATTTAATGTTTTCTTCGATGTTATCGCCGGGCTGGCGTAAGTATTCATATATCAAGCGAGAAAAGGAAATTCTTTTGTTTTTTTTTGTTTTTTTGTTTTTTTGAAAATTTGCAGTTATTTCCTTATGATCACATCTGTGTTCTTCATCCTGGCAAGTGTTTATTTTAAAAAAGTTTTACTTGACTTTTTCTACGCTACACGGTAATCTTGTCTTCGATGTTGCATTCGATGTTTTTTTCCTGGCTAAAGGAAAATTTGTTTTTTTTGTTTTTTTTTTTTTTCATATTTCAGCAAAACTCAAACGTTGGTTTTATTAATAATAGCTATAGTAACGTTAAGCTTTTGGATTCAGCTGGCCATCACTAAAATGGGTAGAGCACCACAATCGGCAAAATTGTCAAAGAAAATAGCTGTTGAGTCGAAACCTAATACAATTAAGACAACAACACGTTATTCATCAACTGATGCAACGGGAGGAGGATCATCCGTTCATCCAAAATCAACAAATACACTAACTGCTAGGAAAAAAAGTGAGAAAACGCAAACAGAAAAAGTGACGTCTTCTCCATGGAAAGTATTCACAAAGGCAAATACATTTAAGTTGCCGTCAGTTGCGGTACCGAAAGTTCAAGTTTTCGCCGCAAAATCAACGCAAACGCCGAACTTTAAAAAGGAAGCACCGGAAATCACTCTCAATGGAAACTCTAATAAGTTAATTTTCAATCCGTTTAAAGTTAAGCCTCATTCCAAGACACATCGCACGTCGGAGAATAATGGAAACGCGTGTGCACAGCAACGAAAAGCTTTCGGCATCGATACATTGTGCAAAGCAGTAAAGGCTGCCAACTTAGCAGATCAGGAAGACGAGGAGGGCTTAGAAATTTTCAAAACCTACAAAAAACATTCATATGCATTGGATATGAAAACGCCCCCAGCTATCTTGGTTTATCTACGAAACTACATATCAGAACGCATTTCTGCGGGCCTAAAGGACAGAAGTAAAACCAGCGAAGGCAAAGTTCACAAATAATTTCATACAAATAATTATTGTAAAGTAAAATAGAAAAAGGACGCAAAAGAACAACAACAAAAAATTATTTAAAAAAAAAAAAAAAAATTTTTATTCTCAAAGACATGCTCGTCAGTATGAATAATAGATACCCTACACCATTTCGCCTAGTATAGCGTTTTGATCGTACTCGAAGCATCACACGACGTGATCCAGATTTTGCGAACGTAACTTGTCTCCCGAAAATCGCATCATTTGTTAGTTTCCGGCATAAAAAAAGCTAGAAATTAGACTCTTTCTTGGCAGGCAGTCTGCTACAGCTACTGTGGACCTGTTTTCATCTATTATAATATTAAAAATTAAATCACTTTTCTGAAGGCCTCACCATATCTGGGGGGAAATCTTTTATGGAGATCCAGTTCGTTCCAGTTCGTTCGTCCACTTAATTCCTGTGTCTAATTACAGCAACGAATCAATTTTCATCATAGCTCACTAACAGTTAGGCTTTTTTGGCAAATAGGGCTTTGCATTTCTCGAGAATCTTTATATGCGGTGCTTGGGTTGATTTCTTTATCAATTCGCAATTATGAACCAATTTTTATATTGGTATATATATCTATATACCATATAAAGATTGACTTTTCGTAGCAATGTTTATATGAGAGCGAGTTCAAAAATTAACTCCAACCGAACCAAATATTTTATATCAATTTCTAATATCGAAGTACGATTCAGTCAGCGAGTTATGTCGAAAAATTTTGAAAAAATGTAACTTCTTCCATATAATGACTTTTCAAAAGCCAGACAATAAGCTTGTCTGTCCATCTATCTGGTCAATGTCTGCCCATATCCCCTTGCGTACAACCTACACTACAGAATTTTCGAGATAATTTCATGACATTTAATACACTGGCGTGTTTTGGCCCACGAACGAACGCTGTTGAAAATAGTTCGGTTTGGACTACTCTATCGACCGCTTGCCATGTAGCGCCTTATTTTGATAATTTGTTATATGAAAAATTAATGTAAATTTCCGAATTTAGCGACCAAAATCGCTTAATTCATTCTAGCTAGCATTTTGACTTGGTGTGCAAAATTTCTATCGGATGGGGCACTTCTTTAAATCCCCGACACTCAATCTTTATATGGTAAAAAGGTCTAATTTTCATTATTTCTTCATAAAAATGCATTCATAATAACAATTTGACATAAAACTTAACCTCACCAAATTTGGATCCCGTGTTGGATTTCAACCCTTCTTAAGGTTGCGATGAAAAATATACCTTCATATGCTAAAAACGTCTAATATTTAATATTTTATGATGAAAATTGGTTCTAAGGGATTTGGATCCGCAAGTAATTTGGATCACAAAGATCCATTTTGTAGATCGCATCATATATAACGGCTCTCATAAAAGCGTTCCTTTCGATGGCGACAAAGTCGAATTTGTGGTTTGCTATGACGCGAGCAAATGGAAAATCAAAAATCTTTTATGTTTGAATATCCTCCAATATGAGGACTTCCACGAACATATATGCATTTGCATAAAATTAATGTACAATTATTGGTGCCAGCCTACGCCCCCTCAACAGCATCAAAGGCGAGAATAGTGAATGTCTATGGACAAGCTCTATATTAGACATTAGATAATGTCGCTAGTCTTTCTTAGTTTAAACTAAACGGGCGCCTTATATCTTTGAATTCGTCCAAGTCGAGTAACTTGAAAAAAAAAAAAATGCAAGTTGCATAGGGCTCGTGGGGAATATCCCAAATATTTGATAAGATTTTAGTAAGGTTTGCAATGAAAACCGTCTTGATTAGCGCACTGAAACGCTTGCAATTAATAAGAAACAAATTAAAACACAATAATGGGTCACGGTCCAGCAATCAATACTCTATGCGAAACTGCAGTTATTCATATAACAAATTCTCAAAGTAAGGCGAGAAGTAGTCGAAAAAGTGCTCCGATCGGAATCATTTTCATTAGTGTGAGTCTTTGGGACAAACCACGGCAGTGTACCAAATTTCATCAAAATATCTGCAATTGAGCAATAAGGCACATGGACAGATAGACAGACGAACAGACGGACAGAGAAGTGATTCCGAATCAATCGATGTAATGAACGGTGCGTCCGTTGTATACATTCCTACAAACTTAATATTGTACATCCTTGTAACGCAAGTGGCGCAAGTGGTATGAAAAGTTAAAGCATTAACTATTCAAAATTCGGTCTCTTAGTGGTATTAAATTGATTTCTTCTTCTTGTTTTCCATCGAAAATGTCAATACCTTATGGTTTGGAAACATGTTTCTAGAGAGTCGTTGTTTTTTTTTTTTTTTTTTTTGTGCTAATTGGAAACAAGTCAACCCGTTATAGAAACTTTTTCAAATAAATTTATAGGCAACAATTTCAGAAGTAAGTAAACAATTTTCCCACATATATAATTTATTAGTTTTTTTTTTTTTTTTTTTTATATTTTTTCTTAACCGACTGGAGCAGCACGTACGCGTGCGGTCGTAAATTTCTGTCCAAAATTTACATTAATCCGTTCTGGTCAGACAGTCTTCACTTCTTTCGGACAAAATTTAAAAAAAATAAAATAAAATTTTAGACATTTTTTTAGCGAAAAAAAAAAAACAAAAAAATTGAAAAATTCTTGTAAAAAAATTTGGAAAAAAAAAAATTCTATATGTATACGTAATTGAAAATTTTACATAAAAATAGAAAAAAATTAAAAAAAATAAAAAAAAAATTTTAAAATCAATAAAAGTCAATAAAAATGGAAGGAAGCGCAAGGAGAATGAGAAAAAGAATGTTATGCGACCTTAGTTGTTGTTCCTGTCAAAAATGTAAAAGATATCGTGGCAATGAGAAAGACTCTGGTGTTGCGATTAACTTTGAGCGTTGGAACGCTTGCTCGCGATCTAATCAGCCGGCGGAAGATATGCATTGGCACCAAGCGCATTCAGATGATAAGCCTTGGAGACAACCGCAATCAGGCGATAGGCTTTGGAGCCAATTGCATTCAGATGATAGGCCTTGGAGGCAATCGCAATTAGATGATAAGCAATGGAGTCCGTCGCAATCAGATGATAGACCGAAATTTCAAAATCGGAAAGGAACAATGGATGTTAATCTACCTGTAGACGCCCAAACGAAAGCAAATGCAAGAAAACCATTCGAAGCGGATAACCCTTTACCGGAACCAGATTTGTCTAATTTGCCTATTGCACCAAATGCAAATTTCATGCCAACTGTGCAGAGCAACGCGAGAGAGTCAATTAGGTCGAATCTACCAAATTTTATAAAGAACTCGATAAATTCTATAAAAGCTATTGAGTCGGAAGAATCTACATTCGTGCCGTCATTGTTAAGAAAGCTAACCGCGAATGATGTATCAAGAGGTGGTGAATCGCAAAGTAACTCCTTTTGTGGCATCCTCTGTGATACGGTGAGAGCCATGGCGTAAGTGAGACCAAAAAACCACAAAAAAAAAATTCATTTTTAAAATTTTTGTGTTTATCTTATGGCACTTTTTCAGTTTCTTCCTTATGTTGACGCTTATTTTTTGGCTTTCGGCGGCGCTCTATTTGAAGGACCTTTTGGTTAGGCTTTTTTATGCCAAACGGTAAAATGCCCTCAAATATATTCTTTTAGCTAATTGGACACAAAAAGTATCCTCTCTCTTCGACCATTTCAGAACAACACAAGTAATTGTCTTATCTTTGGTACTTCTGCTTACGTTAAACCTTTGCTTTCAAGTTATGATGCGTAAAAGGAGTAAGAGTTCGTCAGCGATAAGAGCGCCCCAAAAGGCTAAACAGACATCGCCGTGTAAAGATAAAGCGTCGCCTAAAACGGCAAAGCCACGCATATCGTCAGATGTACCGACTCATTCGTTTTCACCATGCAAATTATTGAAAAGAAATCTACCAAGACAAACTGGTGGTGCTTGTCCAGAAAAGGAAGAAAAAAAGTCTACTTCATTTCTTGGTTACCTGAGAGGACCGCGTTGCAGAACAAATTGTCCACCTGGTGCACCGAAAACCTACAGCTTTTGTGCTAAATTTGCCGAAAATTGTCCGCAACGGCAACCTAAAAAACATCGCCAATATAAGCAAGCGACCAAAGCGGTGAATACACCGATGACAGATTGCCAGGGTAAAGAGATTTACAAAATTTATGAAAAACACTCATATCCATTGGATATGAAATTTCCACCTGCTCCGTTCATTTACATAAGAGATTGTATATTAAGGCGCATGTGTCCGCGCTCGCCTGAAGAAGCCGAAAGAGTAGACTGTGGTTAATGCTAATAAACCTCCGGTTATTATCAGCCTAATAACATCCGGTTATTAATTTGATAATAATTAATCCTTAGCGCATCAATAGCAAATTTTTATAGCACGCAGGAGAGGTACAAAGATAATTTGAATATAACTGAACTGCTTCTTGCAAAAATCTCCGCTTAACAACTTTCTATGATATTATAAAACCCTTGAAACATGTTCCTCTCATATAAATAGAAAATAAAAAGAAAAAAAAAAACTGAAAAACTTATTACCAAACACGTAATGAATTTTTTTTCATTCAACCAATTATAAGCTTTTTGATTCAACGTTGATCCCCGCATCCTTCTCCTCTCATATTATTTTCCACAATCCATTATCGCGTACTAGCTATGGACTGAACATATTTAATAGCGATTAGGTCGCGCATTTTTCTCATTCACTTAAAGCTTAGGTAAAAAGCTGAACGTTATCGTCTTTATCGTCGCAAATCGGTAGTTCTGCTTTTTCTTACCGTATAGCTATCGAGCCATAGGTGGAACTTATCCATTTCGCAATATTTCTGGCAATGCGTACGAGTCCTACGCTACAATCTACGTCGCGCTTATTTTTCTTGCGACTTAATTTCTTACTTGTTGACAAAACAATTACAATAATTTGCAAACATTGTCGAACTCTGCACCATTTAAATGATACAGTGTGATAAATAACGAGTTCGGAAAGGAAACTCGGTCACGACATATCTACCGAAGAAACAAATTAAAAAAAAAAAGGAAATACACTTTAATAACTAGTGAAGTGTGTATGATGAATACATTGAAAAAGAGCAAAAAAATAGTACAAAATTGTGTACTGATCCGTCCATCCGTCCTTGTCGGATTTTCTCATAATATTTTATCATTATGAATGTGTGTTTGCCATATTAGTGTATTTTCGCATGCCATTTTGTCAACTTCTTTCACTACAACCTAACTTCATATCGCATATACTCTGTGTGTGACGAGCATGCTCGTCGCTCGCAAAATTTTTGAGACGCAATTTACAGCCACATTCCCCAAATCAGTCGACAAACAAAAGTTTTCAATATTTTCGGAAAGAAGTAAAAATGTATTCAAAGGAAGTGTTCCTGACTGGCTAAGATTTGTTAACTTGATTCTAACTTCTTCTTAATGCTTAGTGTAATGACTTGATTCAATTCAAAATTCAAATTTTATATTTTACGAGTTTTTTTTTCTTCGCTGATACCTTAAGAAGGCGAGAACTATTCGCTTTTGAAGCGAATAGTAATTTTCACGATTTGTTCGCAATAGAATCAAATAACTTAAGGCTAATAGATATAGGGAAGTATTCGGATACCAAACATATAAAGTTCATGCACTATTAGCGAAGCCGTTATTAAATTTTTGATCACTTATTTAACGACAAAGCTCATCATATTATGCGTGTGAATATAGTGATTAAGGCTTAGTTTCTAAAACTATGCAAAATTGCTCGTCTTATTCAACCTTGTTGCAGTTACCATCGATATCGAGCTGTCGAGCTATAGATTATCGAAACGCCCTCCCTGTGATTGCGGATTATCGCTGTTCAAAATTTAGTAGCGCCGAAATTTTTCAGTAAATAATCGTAAACGAAGACGAAGACGAAGACGAAGATGAATAAAACGATACGATAACATGCTCGGAAGCTTTTATCGTTGCTTCTTGTGTGTCTTTTCAGTTTGTGTTGCACTGCAGGCGAGCTTTGTTCGATTCATTTCAATATCATTATGAAATTTGAAGCCAACGCTACAGGCACACAGGCAGACAAATGGGCAGACTAGATCGATTCAGAATTTATTGACTAATCAATAAGTTTACTGAAGTATCTCCTTGCATCTCCTTCCTTTTTTCAGTAACATAATTGAAAGACTATTACGTAAAAGGCTTTGAAGGAGGGGAGATTTTTCGCTTTCTATCGATCGACTGAATTTTTTGCGTTCATGTCAGAATCACTAATACTGAACTTCTGAATGTTCGGAACCGAAAGATAAATCTAACAGAATATCTATACAGCTTTGTAAATAAAGTTCCGAAATTTCGATAGAACGCATATGAATACTTCCGCATGACAAAAGGAAATATGCTCTTCTCGTTGACCAGGAAATAGTGAAATAGGGTAATAGTGAAAGAATAATTCGTACTTACTATTTGTTTTCATGATTTTTAGGAGCTCGTTAATAATCCAGGTTGCTGTTGCCGGACCAATCCATTCTAAGCCGTGTGTTCCCGCTTCTATAAAGACAGCATTCGCTACACCTGGTCGTTTCTTGTGCGATAATTTTGTTTTTTGTAACGTCTGTTCCGCCGCATTGTTAGCGGCTGTCACTTCTTTGCTTTCAATTTTAACGACAACCAAGGGACGACCTTCATACGAACGGCCAATATGCAGTAGATCAACAAGCTGAGGATAGCGTAAACGCATGTTTTCGGTATATTTGATTATGTCTTCGTAACCATAATATTTACGCCATGACATCGGCGTTACAGGAGGAAGTTTGGTAACATGCTTTTTCAAATTCTTTGTACTTTGAGAATAATAGGAATCCTCTTTGGTCTTTTCATAGGCTATAGCTTTGCCTACGTCGAATATTAAAACTTCATGATCGATCGATTCAAAAGTTAAAGAACCTTGAAAATTTACCAACATACGAGGCGGGACTAAGACATCCGTTAAACCTCTGCACACGTGAACAAAAAAAACAAAAGAAAGAAAAACGAAGAAAAAAAGTAAATATCATCTCATCATAATGCGATATATAACCATATGGTCATACCTTAAGCTTGGTCCCTTTAGCCATTGCAATTTAATTCCTTCATCACTTCTCTTATAATCCTCCAATATTTTGACTTGACTATCGTCTTGAGGTTTTAAACGCCATATCTGATATTTGTCATAAGTGATTTTATGCGGAATTTCCGGATCCTCGGTAGTAATCCGATTGATAGCTTCGACCGTAGGATTATGCGTTGTCGTTGCGTTATTTAACATATGATTCGTTAGTATGCCAATCCAATTTTGTGGATTTCTCATAGGATCGACTATCGTTAATATAGGTACTTGCGGTATTTGTGTGGTAGTCGATGTCGTTGTTGTTGGCCTTCTTCGACTCCCTTTGACTTTAGTATCACCAAACCAGCTACTGAACCATTCTAGATTACAAACAACAGTATCTCTACTAAAACATATGTGTACGAATATGTAACATTGTGGTGGTAATTTATGCATTAAATTATAAATATTGCTGTCAGCCTTGGGTGACTAAAATGTAGAAAGCGTAACCTTTCGCTAATCTCTGCACATATAATCGCTAGATACACGTGCAATTTTTCCTCATTTCATTAGAAAATGTTACACTCTACTAAACGAAATTCTTTTTAAGTTCATACATAACATACATGTATCAATGCCTTCGAAAAAGGGAAATTCTTCCAACTTTAAAACAATAGCAATGTTTTCTATCAGTTTGGAAAGAAAGTAGTTTATGCTTTTTAGAGTAAAACAAAAAACGATTTTCTTTTTTTTATTTGCAGACAAAAAATAAAATGAATTATGCATTTTCTGCGCTATTTGATAGTCAGTCACCTTTCCCATAGCTTGTTGACTTCGCACTTACAAGTATTGTGGCTTTTATAAGCAAAACATATTAGGCTTAACCCGATTTGAAGTTATCTTTACTACTCGATATTTTCATCAGATAATACTTTTTAAATACTTTAAATAATTCATATGACGTGCGAGCACTGAATCCTTACTCTCAGGATAAGAAAGAGATTACCCGTCGATTAAAATCCAATCATTTTGCACATGCAGAGAACGATTCATTTACGATTCGAGAATTCTGATCTTATTTTTTAGCCTACTTCGGTTATCTGGTTCTTTCAACACTGAATCCTTACTCTTAAGATAAGAAAGAGATTACCCGTCGATTAAAATCCAATCATTTTGCACATGCAGAGAACGATTCATTTACGATTCGATAATCCTGATCTTATTTTTTAGCCTACTTCGGTGATCTGGTTCTTTCAACACTGAATCCTTACTCTTAGGATAAGAAAGAGATTACCGAAAACGATTCATTTCCTGATTCGATAGTCCTGATTTTATTTTTTAGCCTACTTCGGTGATCTGGTTCTTTCAACACTGAATCCTTACTCTTAGGATAAGAAAGAGATTACCCTTCGATTAAACTGCAATGATCTTTCACATGCAGAAAACGATTCATTTCCTGATTCGATAATCCTGATCTTATTTTTTCACATTCTTCGCTGATCTGGTTCTTTCAACATTCGATTATCTCTTGGTCATATGATTTTTCAGAAATTCATGTTTATTTGATGAAGAACAAATACATCAAAAAAATTCATCGCCGAGTTCTGAACACTTTTTGCGTGATAGTCGCGGACAAAGAATCTTGCCTCAAATATTTGCCTATGAAATTGTAACTGACAGTTTACGGGGCGTAAATTCCATTATCAATTTCTACAACATGATTTCTTTAAAGGGAATCTTTAGAACAAAATTTAAACGTGGCCTGAGATGACCCTATTATTATCCTATTAGACTAAAAATTCATTGCATTGTCGTAGATTGTATATGGATGGCGTCGAACACATCGTACAACCAAATTTCAGGTCGAGTGGCATCTTAACAGTAAGTGCTCAGTGTATGTATGTGTATAAGATGTGTTCAAAAGGAAGGGACATTTTTTCCAAAACAGTACATTGTAGTGGCTTCAGTTCTTGCATTGTATGAAAAAGGGGTTAGGTTGCAGTTGTGACTCCGACGAAGTTGAGCATTTCAAACTCGCAGCATCTGAAGACGGATTATCACTGCGGTTTAAAGAAAAAAGATGGACGGATTTTACCGCTTGCAATCCCTAGACAATTCAGACAATTAAAAAAAAGTTCTTTTTATTATTATATTTATTATAATCTGGTTTGGTTTATTGTAATTGAGCGAAGCCATCATATGTACAAGGCAGAAAACATGGAAGTGGTACGCCAAAAGTCATGATATTGCAGGCCGTCAGTATGAAGCAATTCGCGTCCCCTTATAGCAAAACTGGCTCAGGAAATGTTTGCGCCGTCAAAGTGGAATGTTTTAACTTCATCGACGTTATCATCAGACATTGCTGCTTCCGTTTAACATGGATTTCATTAGACGACTTATTGTCTCTTCGAGCGGTGTTCTTGCATTCCTATGATAATGTCCAAACTTCGGCTATTTTGCAGGTAGCCTTAAATAACCCAGTTTTTCTTTCGCGTTTGACGGACAATATTTTGAATAGTAGGTGCAAAACCACTTCATTACAATGAAGGCCTAGCATGTCAGAAAGAAAAAAAAGAGACGGCGCAAGCAAACTCATGCATGCAATACAATGTGATACGATATTTGCGATAAATCTTCCCTCTTTCTTGCGGCCGTGTCAGCTGAATGTGACATTCTTCTCATTTTTCTTAGTTAGAGGTTTAAAGAAATTTTTAATGAAAAATTTTTTAAGACAAAAGCCATCGACAGTCATTTCGGGATTGCTTTCTTTTAAGTTGAAAGGAAAACAAAAAGAAAAAAGCAATTGTTTTTATTGCCTTTGAAATCTCAATAGAATATTAAAACGTGTGTATTGACTTTTTTTTTTATGATTGGCATCGTGCAGCAAATCGTACATACTTAGATGATAATCACACAATATGTATATAAAGATAATTAACGCATAAATAACAAGTAAGGAAGGAAGGAATTATGTATGCATTGAACTGACTTGTAGACACCCATCACTCATCTCAGATGGATAACGTAAAACGTAAATTGCGAAATCATGATTTCTATTAGACTATTAGTAGGTTCAGGTTCGGGTCGTATCGATATTGATCACAGACAGCACTGTTAGTAATAAAAATGTTTTGCGATTTTTGAGGTTTTTATTGGGCAAGCGAGTCATCGATGAGTATAGACTGGTTGGCTGCTTATCAATTTCGAATAATAGAGATAAAGGACCGACGGACACGTAGAGACGTATGACTAAATGAGCTTTGAATTTTTATACTACTCAGCGAGATGTAGATATGATTTGATGAAGTGTTTGCATATGTTACCAAGAGAACAATGAGAGTAGTATGCCTTCATCGTTTCGATATTGGATATTATAGCAACAATTATAGCAATAGAAAAATTAAATATAATTGCTTTCATGTAAGGCTATTATTATTAAAGATAAAGATTTACTTTTTTTTTTTTTTTTCATTTCTAAGTAATTCTTAATAGTTTTTCCGCTCTATCTGTTTTCTATTAGCTTTCTATTTTCTATTATTGAAATAATAAAGAAAAGGAAATTCACTTAATTAAAACTTACTTTCATAATCATCATAATCATCTTCCGATTTACTGCCACCAAATTTAAGCCAAGACGGTAGCCAACTGCTTGAAGTTTTACTAGGTTTACGTTTATTTGGCGCAGTAGTAGTGCTACCGATTTTTTTATTACGACGATTAAAACTAAACCAAGAACTGAACCAATTGCCGAATGAATTATCTTCAATATCATCATCATCTCCATAATCGGAATCTTCATCTTCATAGTAGTCGTCATTACTTTGTTGTTTTAAGGTATTATGGTATGATATATAATGCGAAGAGCCGCCAGTGTTATCTTTATTACGTTTCGGCGATATGTTGTCCAAAATGTTAGACATGACCATTTGCACGGGATAGAAGAGCAAACGTAAGAAACCGCTTATATTTGAAGTCAAAGAAGTGCTGGGAAATTCATCATCATCGTCGTCGTCATCATCATCATAGTAATCACCACGGGATGGTCGTCGTCGTATACGTTTCTTAATTGATGATGATGATGATGGACTCTTGGTATTAATACGAGTAGGGGATACGATATATTCGCTATAAGGCGGCTTAACTATCTGAGAATCGGTAACATTAACTTTTTCAGTAGTTTCAGTATAATCTTCAATTGTCGCAGAAGCTGTGTGTGAGTCCTCTATCGAATACTCAGTATAATAATCTGGATTCTTATCTTCTTCATATTCTTCGTGATCGTTTTCGTAATAATCGTCGGACTCGTAATCCGAATAATCAGCTTCCAATTGATTTCTTCTATTATGTTTAAGTCGATTCACTTCCGAACGGGCAGTTGTTATGCTGTCGGATCGATTGCCCAAACGCTTAAACTCGTTGCGATCAATAATTTTTCTTTTAAATTTCTTCTTCTTTATTTTTTTATGCTTCGAACTGTGTTCCGATGTATTTTGATTGTTGAAAGCCGTTTGATTTTCGAGATTTCGTAAAGAAATTGAACCTTTGGGGAAATTCTCTTCATCCACGACTGATCTTTTTCTTTTTAACTTAAGTTCAGTTTCAATTACTTTGCCGAACTTTAGTTTTAAATTTCCAACGTTTGGAAATATTGTTGTGAACTTGCCTTCAGATTGATTCACTTTTGCTTTTGCTTTTCTCTTCATTATATTTTCGAGAGCATTTTTATATACACTTTGCATAAAAACTCGATTGTAATCATCTTTCGAAATATTTGCAGAACCTTTCAGCACAGGGTCAGCATTGTTTGTTTGTGTTTGATTTGTGATTAAATAAATTTTCAAATACTTTTTCACTCTTTCATCCTCTAGGCCATGACGATGACTCGAATGCGATTTGATGTAACCTTGCATCGAATCATAAAAATTTTCAGAAAGATCCTTAGATTTGGTTTGGTCCGCTTTGAAATCTCTATTTAAACTTTTGACTAATTGGTAATTTTTCAATGGTTTAAGTTCTTTTACAGATCTTTTTCTAATTTTGGCTTTAAAATTCAATTTATCAGATATCTCCTGTCTATTCAAGGTCATATAACCTTTAATTGACGTAAGAGGAGTCCTTGAGTACACTGTAGATTCGATGATGGCGTCAGTGACGGGTTTTTCCAGTTGAGTCGATAATTTGCTAATTTCGCTTACTGTCTTAATAGGCGAAAGTGTAGAATCATATACTATTGTGTTTAAGGCATTTGCTGGCTTTAAAGGCTTCCTGCCGGGAGGTTTGAATTTTTTTAAGTTTTTCCGTATTTTGCTCAACGATTGCTTCCTTTGTATCAACGGCTTTTTCATCTCACTTCTGATAGCCTCATTATCGTTTACTGTTAGCTGAGTTTTCACTATAACATCAGGTGGCTTAAATAAACGTATAATCGATGGCCTTGTATTTGTATTTCCGGAAGCTTCCAGAAACACATTACCATGACATTGTTTTAATAGCGTTTGCTTTAATAATAACAGATCGTTGTCGTATTGTTCTTTGGTTATCAATATGGGGAACGATTTATTGATAGCTTGATCAGCATGTTTCACGTTTTCATTCATTACGTCACTTATAATAAACACTTTACCATCTTTAGGATTTGAAAAATACACCGGAACTTGCCTTTTGTTTTCGATTATACTTTCATTTAATGGCTCCGATCTTGCTTTCGTTACAAAATCAATTTTCTCATTTATAGGATTTTGCTTAGCACTTATGTTTAATCTTTTCATACATTTACTATCGCTAGAATCTTTTGTACATTTTCTACGCTCTTTATTATAAAGAAATTTTGGTTGATATGTAGTTTTGAAACTCTCTGGATATCTGTGACGATTGTTGAAGTTGCCGCGGAGTGCCCATGCTAATGGCGATTCTTGATCGAATTCTTCCGCGCTCGGATAATAACCGTATGCATAACGTTCGGATCGGGTTAGACCCGATAAATTGGCCAATAATATTTTTAACATTAATAATTTTATTACTATGAAAAAAGAAAACATTTTCATTTGTGATCCTTTTGCTTTTTTTTTTACTCTCTCTCTCTCTCTCTCTCTCTCTCTCTCTCTCTGTCTCTCTTACTCTCTCCTTTTTTTTCCGTTGTTTATGCTATTAGTTTTTATGACATGCACTCGCTTTATCCGACCAGAACAATAATAACGACATAAGGAAACACTGCAATAATAAGTCAAAGTCCAGTTTATAAGCAAAACAGTGCAACCGTTTCTTAACGCTTTTGAAATTTAAATGAAATGACATTTAAGTGAAATTTCTGCAATAGGCCGTCGTGTGCAATACAATCTCTTGGATTTTCCGCTTTTCTTGACTTAGTGTATTAATATTTCGCTTAAAATATTCAAACAAAGTGTTCTTTTGGGTCACTATTGCGCGACGCGGCGGCAAGTGCTTTAACGGTTCAGTGATAATATTCATCCGTTGTATGACATATATAACGAATTGTCTAGCGAAGCATTACAAATTATCAACTAATCTTTGCGGTTAAAATAATCATAAAAAAATAATAATAATAATAATAATAATAATGCTCTCTTTCTTTCTTTAATCATATATCGTACGTAGTTAAGCGTTTTTGTTTTTGTTTTTGTTTTTGTTTTTTTTCTTTTCAATTTTAAATAAATATTTAACTTTTACTTGATTTTATGGAGGGAAAATGTTCGTAAATGATTTTCCGGCCTTCACTACATTAAACGAAGCATTTAAATGTATACCGTTACGTTTCGTTGTGTTCATCTTAACCTTCAAACTCCAACTGATTTCAAGTTATCACAATCGAAGAATATTATGATCAGCAACTTTTCAATTGTATGCTATGCTCTTGAAACAGCTTCCTTCCACAAATTACCAGTTTCTATATGGAAAATTTCACAGCGAAATGGAAACACATCGCAACTGCATGGACAAGCCACACTCTTAATATAACGATTTAATAATTAATTTAATATATATATATATATAATATATATATATAAATATATATGTACATATATATACATATTCAATTAAGTGAAAAACATTAAAGATTTTCATATGATGCGGAAGAAAGAATACAAATTAGAAGGACATTAATAGGGTACCGCCGCTACCCCACTACCCCACACTACATGCATGTTAAGCTGGATTACTACGTAGAAGAGATCAGTCAGTAATTATGAAGGTCAAAATTGACCTTTAATATTTTTGTACTAATTTCTGATCGAACGATTCATTTTACTCTTTGATTAGGAAATTGTATTCCTATCCATCCAATGAAGATTGTAGATTAGCTTTCTCATTGCGTTTGTAACACTCGCAAATATGCGCGAAAAATTGTGGGAAAATTCTTAGTTAAGCTTATGTTTCCAGTCATTCGTTTGCCTATTCATTCATCCGTACGTGGATTTGTCAAACCATGGGCTCGTTATTTATCCATCCGTCGTTTAATTCGGCCTGCCATACGACTATCTATTCATATATCCGTCTCTTCGTTCATTTCGTTCATTCGCCGTTCGTCGCTTCTCGTCGTCCTTGGTTCGCGTCCGTCCTTGCGTCCATCCATGCCGCGCACTTATATACCTACTCCTATTATGAATCATTCTATTATCGGTCCATAGATGCATAGGATGCATTAAATCTCCCATCGTTCGGCCGTGCAAACGTCTCTTACTTTGCTCATCTGCCAGTCTATTTATCTTCTAGTTTGTCTGGCTGCTTGTTGAATTCTCAAAACCCCTATACACTGAAACAGAGTTTGAAACGTTTCATGTTATTTATACACATATATAAATATCTATAAATATTAATAACTTAATAATTAATAATTTCACAATATTTTTATTATTAATTTGCACATTAAAGCGGCTATCCATCCCATCCATCCAATCTTATTATCCGCATTTTCGCAATAAAGAATAACCAAAATTTGTTGTAAAGCGTATAGAAATCTCTTCATTATAATTCGATTAAGAAAACAAAAAAAGCCATCCATTACTTTCAATTTATTATGTGCTAGAGACGATTGTTTTCAATTAAGAAAAACTTAGTTAACTACCGTTCGCATAGTTATGTGCGTTGTTTAGTATCCTATACAATGTATTTCCAATAGCATAAATAAAATAAGATGCGTGTAAGTGTTACAAATGAAACCAAAAGTTGATTAACTGCTTGTCCGGATTACAAAGTAGGCGCTCGGGTGATCACCTATGAATATGTTTATATATTTTCAAAATTGTATTCAAAAGAAAGAAACCTATAACGGTTTGCTCATCATTGTTAGATAAAAAGAAAAAAACAAAAAAAAAAAAAAACAAAAGAGAAAAGCAGGTGAAAAGAGCTTTTTAACCGTTTTGCAACGAAGCTGGAATACTTACCATCTGCATTTAAAATATTTCGTATATCCTTTGCGGATGGACTGATGGTTTTTTGAAGAGCACTTACAACAAACACTATTTCACGAACAATAACTAAATATTTTTTCGTGCCCGTAATTTCATAAATCTTTATAGCGATATTAAGCAATTCATTTTTAAAGTATCACTAATCTTGGTAATATGTGGACCTTTGTACGAAAGTGTATACAAGTAAAAAAAAGAAAGATTATAAACGAATAAGATTAGAGTATTCCTCCGTAATTTAATTGTGGATCATATATCCCTCTGTTTGTCCATCTCCATGTCTGCTTGGCCCTCCGTCCATCCATCTATCCGTCTGATGTCTGCCCATGTATTTTGGTTGCGTGAACGGGTCATAATTTTTGAGATATTTTAATGGAAATAATTACATCGTCGTCTTTCCGCCCACGGACGAACCGTATTGAAAGCAATTCCGATCGGCCTAATTTTTTCGACCACTTTCCTGGTAACGCCTTATCTTGAACAATCATTATTATATGACAAAATATTGAAATTTTCAGAATCTCGCAAGAAATATCACTGAGCAATAGTACTCCGGTATTCTAAATCGATGCGATGTTTGAATCCCCTCTCAGATAGCTATTCCTACGAAAATTTAATCTTTCGACGGCAAAGAGGTTTAACGTTCAATATTTTTTGGTGAGAACTGATTGATAACAACAACTTGACATGAACATTAATCTTATCAAATTTGCGCTACGTAGACCAATTTTATAAATCTCATGCTTTATAAGGGTTTCAAGGAAAAGTACGCCCCTATAAGGCAAAAATGTCATATTAATATTTTATGATGAAAATCGATCCGTAATAGCAATGTAGCATAAAAACCAATCGTACGGAATTTGGATCACATAGGTCTATTTTTTGAACCCAATCATATATAGGGGTTTTCATGAAATACAAGCCCGCCTACAGCGTCAAAATTTTTTACGACGAAAACAATTGAAAAATAATAAAATCTTCGACAAGTGAGTTGAATGCTAAATTGGGACTATGTCAGTCCAGTTTTGCGCGCACTACGACATGAAAAGTAATATGGCTGCACCAAAAACTAATATATAATTTTTCGTACACTATTACGAGAATGAATGAATGAAGTGTAGGGTGCAAGATGTCTAATTGTCAGCCTTTTCTGTTAATTTTAATTAAATATATTTTCAGGTTTTTTTTTTAAATTTTGTTACATCCCCCAGATATATTAAATAGGATGAATATACTACTTACCAGCAAGTAAACAAAGATATATTTCAAGAGTAAAAGAAAAAATTATTTCGTTAAAAATGCTTGCCCATAATGTGGCATTAGAAATGAAACGTGATATGTAAACGCAATTGTAATCTCTATAATAAAACTCACTTACACTTCTTTAACATACTGATGGAATAGTAAACTCGACATAAAATACTCGCTCTAAAGATACATCTAATGCAATATACATTGTACGAACTAAGCTAACGGTTGGATATAAGAATTTGAGGCTTTTGCGCGACATTTTAGCTAGTTTTTGAACTCAGCTTTAGAGAGAGAGAGAGAGAGAGAGAGAGAGAGAGTAAATTAAAGTCTGTGCTATTCATGGCCTTAACCCAAGTTTCAATTAATGCGAAAATGGATGGACAGAAGGACCCTGTTACATCGATTACGCTACTCAGGGTTAAGATTGTTTTTTTCCTTAATTTTACCAATCAATTAGGAGAGGTACTATTATTTACTGGTGCAGCACGTCGAGGATCACAAAGAAGTGAGGAAAGAGAAGAAGATAGGAAGGTGCTTGCCCGCACTCTAGTGGGTGTGTACTCAATCGATAAGTGCTCTGTTTTCGCCGAGTAAGCACCTGTGACAACTATTACCAAAGTAAAGTTTACTGAAGTTGAGATTTCAACCCGCGAACACTGGCTTGGTATTTGCGATTCCTATCTACTAAGCTACTCATGCTGACCAGATTTTACGCACATATGCTTGTGTCACAAGCATTTTGAAAACTTAATATACACCTTGTAATGTGTGTGTGTGTGTGTGTGTGTGTGTGTGTGTGTGTGTGTGTGTGTGTGTAATACAGAAATCATAAACGCTTAGTAATTGTCTTTACATTTTTAATTGTTTTTCGTTGAATTTTCATCATGTACCGTTTGCATTCATAATAAAATCTTGTGTTAATATATTGCGTTAAATTAATATTTATATTGTTTCTATTGGCATTGGTTTCTGTCCGCATTAAACGATGGGAAATATTGATGTAGAAGACATATTCTTCGTTCAGACACAGAAATATGTCGTGAGAGAAAATTTATTATAACTAAATAGTAAACAGTTTCCAACTTGATTTAAGAAATAAGATTGTCTTTCTTAATCAAGCAGTTTGCAAACTCAGCTAACCGACTCAATAGAGCTTATAGTAGGAACACTTATGAGTTTACAAATTTGGACAAAAACATCAATCATAAATGTTAAAAGGACGATAAAACTCTCTACAACGGTATGACTTTGCGAATGCGGACAATTTAGATCAGATAGAACCGTCTCTTGAATACCCTCCAAATAAATATCAAATGGCAACAAGATTTAATTGATAGATTGATAGAGATGACAAAAATTGATACACGAAATAGCGAACACTTATCGATAATAAGCCTTTGTATCGCAACAAGACGTTATTTACGTTATTTTATTTATTGTATGAGATAAGTTAGTGCACCGGGCCTTGTCCAAATATAAGGTATCAATTTATTATACCGACCACTAAAACATGAGGGTTGATTGAGGAGAGATTATCTCGAAAGGTTTGCAGCATCTGGAACGCAACTTCCTGAGCTCAGGGAAAGCATACAGGCGTCCCTTGTATAACACGACACTTTTAAAATGCAATTTCCATTTTACATGATATAAAATATGCGATTTTTATAGCACTCTTGTGATATGATTTCAAAAAATCGCATGTGAACAAATTGGGTTGGATTTTTTTTGATAAATCTCACATCTGCCAGATTTGTGGCGAGGAAATAAAAAGAGCTGGAGTGACGTAAAATTTATTTAAAAGTGCTTTAAAGATTGTTTCATTTTTGAAATGGAACAAGCTTTTCAAGAAAAAAAATTTGACCTCGGATCGGAAGGACAGAAAAGCGAGTAGCATTCATTATAACTATTGCAGACACGTCGAAATGGGCTGAATAACTCAGTTAGTTTTTTGGCCCATAGTTATGAGGCAAACGCGAAGGAACAATTTGGTGAACCAGTCGAACCTCTTAAACAGGTTCCTCAAATAGCCAAGAGAGGAGAGATTATTCCATTTGAGCAAGCAGAATGCAATAGAATAGTATCCGTACCTCCTAAATTAGAACATCGATGATATTCGGGGACTATTTGAAGAAAAAAAGCAAGTGAATTGAAGGACTAAAGGACTAATTGAACTACAGAATACCTCCACTACTAATTACATTAGGAAGTCCGAAAATATTTGTAATATTCCATGGGTTCCGCATTTAAGTTAAATCTCTGATCTCTAAGAACAAATAGTTTTGGCAAAAATTGAAAAAATTCTTTCGTTGAAATTTCTCTTCTTCTTCCAATTTTTTATACCCTTGAGAACGTGACTACGCCCTAGTTCCTGTTGATGAACCGAACGGAACACCGTTTCCTTAAATAATGGAGTTTGTCGTTTAATTTATTAGATGCAATCAGTTTTTATTAAATGATCCTTTTTTTTGTATTATATTTTATTTTCAATTGAAATTATTTTAACGCAATCACATACATTTGCATTTAGCGACGACGAAGCGAATCTTTGATCGACTTTTTGTTTCGAATCTTTGATGCGCTGCGTTACTTGCGACGGCTGATAGTGCGACGATTACGGTTAGTTCCGCCTGCAGATCTTCTTGGCTGAATTCGCTTACGACCTCTGGCTGGAGCTGAGGACGGCGATGGTGACGGTGGTGGAGGTCGGGATGTCGATGGAGAGGCAGACGAAGATGAACATGAAGGATTTGATTTTGAATTTGTTTTTACATCTTCATTGCAATCGTCTTCAGAAGTTTTCTCAATTTTAATGCGAATATTTATTGCGCTGTTGCTGTAACTTTGACAACTCAAACACTCGCAGTTCATGCGATTATTTAAATTCTGGTCCAAATTAGAACGCTTCACAAAATAACAATTTTTGTGCTGCTCTTCATTACACACAATTTGCTTATTCGTGTTATTCGAAGCATTAACTAAAGCAGGTAAAGTGTAATGAGTTTTATCGGTTTGCGTAATGCATCCAAGATCCACGCCAACTGATAGAAGGCGTTGCAGTTCCGTTAGAAGGTAATTTGTAATCTCCGGATGAACGAAACACTCTAAGAGGTCCTTCACACTTGCCAGACCAACAAAATCTTTTAAAGCATCTAATAATCTTTCGTTTTTAGTTAAAGGCATTTTTAACAAATAATAAAACACAAATAATTTCCACAATTCACACAAAAATTTTAAAGTTTAAAGAAAAAATTTATTTTTCCCCTTCTAGTCAACGTTTGCATTCAAAAGTGAAAAATGAAAAAGTAACAATTTTATTACAAACAATCTTTGACAGGAAAAAAAAGTAAACGATGTGATGAAAAATTTTTTAAAATTTATTTAATTATGTATTAGCACAGTAGTGTTGTAGCGACAAGTGTTGTTTTTAATGCTATTATTTAGTTATTTCGTTCAATTAATAATCAATGGTTTCGGAGGTTCATAGACGAACGTAGACACAGCCAGATGAACATAACCTAAAAGTTGCGGATATTACAAATCAGAGCAAAACATTTATTTTCCTACTTTCGTTCAGTGGTGGGAAAATATATGTTAACTGGGCATATATGTTAAGATAAAATTATGCGATGAACAATTTTATGTTGAATTATCAAGTGAATCGAGGAAACTTTTATACTCACTGTTACAACTTTATATGACGTTTTATACCCACTGGAGAAACAGATGTCTGAGAGGTTTTACGTGGATGCACTATCATGTAGGTGTAACCCCAAGGTGCCCAGTGAGACCTGGGTTAATTTAGCATAACTGGCGTCCTTCACCGAGTTAGTCATTCCCTATAAGCTATGGGCCTAAACTACACTGGAGAAACCAGATATGTTTATTGTGTATGGCTCAATAAACCCTCTCTGATAAATGTTGAGGCCTATCATCACCTCTAGTTATTCGCTTTGTGAATGATAGAAACCACAACCACCATCATACCCCCGAAGTGCCGTACCCAGCAGTCAGAACTCACACATTGGTCAACTGCAGCGTTCAAAATGGAGAATGAACATACATGCTTCCACCGCAATTTCCACCTGTATGTAAGCATGCAAGCTTCCCCCCGAAGGGTTTTGGCAAGTTACCAATCTGCAGTAAACCAATGTTGTCACCTCTACCCGCAGGTAGACGTGGCATAGTGAGTAGGCTGCTGACCCCCGTGGAGCTTAATGTTAGACTATACAGCCTTTAGCCTTACCTTGCGCGACATAGTCATTCTTGCCTTCGGATTAACCATACAATCCCGGGTAGCCAGAACCGGACTACCCTTCTTCAAGATATATTAGCATCAGGCGTTACATCTGACATGCTCTCAACTATTACTATATCAATGTATTTTTACATAACCAGTCACCAGCTGGTTGGTTAGTATTTCCTTCTTAGCAATAGTCTAGGGGAAAAGAGTCCTTCTTCCGGTGTACCCTTAAGCTATCTTTCAAGAAACATGTCGCCAAGTTGTAGATAGTCCAAGCCTTAAACTCTTCTTCACCGGTCAAGACCGTTTCCAGGAACCAACACAAGGAGGTGAATGTTTCGTCACATCTATACTCCCCCAAAAGCATAGTTTATCACTCCCGTGTTATACAAGAGACTTGTGTAGTAGACCACACTATTCCCGCGTTTTACAACACACTAAAGTTATGCAAACACGTAAATCGTTCACAACTCAAGCCGACTAACTTACTTACTATCTTCAAAATAACTTTCTTTAATAATCAGAATCTGTCCATGCGTATTATTTTTCTAGTTCTGCGAACATCGTGGCAATTTTTCCGTCATATTATACGAATCCGCCTTACATGAAGACGTCGTGTAGAGAGGCCTACTGTACATGTTTTTTTGATTGTATGGTGTGAACCCGCATTTTCCAGAAAGACTTAATTATTAATGTTTTATGATGAAAATTTATTCATTATAGTAATTTGATGTAAAAATTAAGTGAACCAAGTTTGTACTAAATGGTTTTATGAATCGTAAGCCGTTCAGAAAAAGGTTTAATTTTTAATATTTTATGACGAACTTTGCTCCATTAGCAAAAGTAATTAACGGTGCGGAATTTGAAACACATAGAACTATTTTTTAGACCCTAACACATATAAGCGTTATCGTGAAAAGCAAGCCCTTGTATGGAGTAAAAAATAATGCAATTTTTAGGAAGTAAATGAAGTTTGCAAAATTGGGATCACATTGGATGATAATATGCTTTCAAAGGCTTTCATCAGAAATATACCTTTGCTTGAAAACGATTGAATAACTGTACTAAGCGAAGTGTTGTAGGGTATCTGCTGGTACTTGTTTTCAAAAATTCTTAAATTAATATTTGGCGATTAGGCGAAATGGTGTAGGATATTTAATGGTGGACCGTGTCCCACTACTTATTTGCTTTATTTGCTTCATACGCATTGAAAGGAATGTATTATGTATTTCCTTCGAAGCTTTTCTGATGAATTTTGTATAAAATGGACGCAACAATTGCATTTTTCATCACAACAATGCATTCGTGGGATCTCGTTAAGTGTTCTTGCAAAAGTCGAATTGAAGGAATCGCATTACGGATTACTGGTAGCCCTCTCACAGTATGAACCCTGCTCGCACTGCTGCACTCCACTCTCAGGTCTATATTTATTTTTGAAATCATAAAAAATTCTCGCCAGACTAGCATTTTCCATGAAATGAGACAGCGTTCAGTAATCGTTAAGAAATATTTTGAATGGTTTCCCAAAAATCATTTCAAAAGAAACGCAAACAATTTTAATAACTGGAGGAAGCAACTAAATAATGAATATTTTTATTAGTGTGCAACTAATAAAAATCAAAAACGAGCAAGCAAATTATATTCGGTCGTGACCGAATTTTTTATACCCATAATCGTTGTCGTAAGAAAGAATAAAAAATACGAAAGAACTAAATTTTCATACTATATGAAATGGAATGGGCGGATGGCGTGTTCGGACTTTTGTGAGTAAAAAGCGAAAAACACGGAACCCCGGAAAGATGGTCACAGTTTTTATTACATAGGTGTGTCTTTTGGTCGGCTTAGCTAATTTTCAAATTCTTTTGCCATATCTTCATTGTTGTAAGCGGCACAGACACTATATAGTTGGCGAGACGCACAGATGGACAGACAAACAAACGCACATGTGAATATTAAACTACCCAAGAATTTATATAAATTATGACGTTTTTTTTTTTAAATTTTGCTACACTATAACATTGAGTAGGCGTGGTCAGTTCCTACCATTTTTGTACAAGTACTATTGTATTATTGCCCATGGAAGCGTGAGTGGTGAACAAATAAACAAATTTTTTATTGCTTTTGAAAAACAGGGTTGCTCTTAGTTTATGTAATACTCTAGCCATGCCCTTCGACGGATTTAGCGCAACCAAAGTGTGTGCGAGAACTTTTAATGCTTCTGTCAAATTTGAAGTCAATAGCTTCATATTTGTGGCCAGGAGAATGTTTACAATAGACATTAGACAGAAGGACAGACGGATATGCTTAAATCAATTAAGGTCTCTGAGTCTTCGAATCTTCGTTCTGGACATTGCAAACGTTTCGACAAAATGATTACAGCCCTCGTCGTTCCGTGATGAATATAAAAAAAAAGACAAATAAATAAATAAATAAATAAAGTGAAATTAATTAAGTGAGCATTTAAAGTTACTTTATGCAAAATCTTTACCTGCTTTTTCCTGAGTGTGTGTATGCGTTCATATAATTGATAAAATAGAAATTACGTACTCAAATATATATACAAAACCGTTTAATTGTTGACTAAAAGCCATAAAATATTTATTTATATAAAGCAAATTATGATAAAATAAAAGAAAGAGAAAAAAAAAAAAAACATAAAAAATAAACAAAAAGAAAGAAAAGTAAATAAATGAATAAAGAAAACGTCTGCTTTATACTTAAACGAAAAAAAAAAAAAAAATAAAAAAATAAAAAAGAACAAGAATATAATATTTTTATATATTTTTTTTTTTTTATTTTTTTTTTAAGAAAAAGTCCATCCGAAGCGTGCAAATGCGAATTTATTCTGGGCAGAATAGAAGACAATTCGTATACTTCGTGGCTTCATTTTTTATTATTTTTCTTGTTGTTGTTGTTGTTGTTTTGTTGTTATTTAAAAAAGCACACAATGTGTGTGAGCGCAACTAACTCATCATCATAGGCTATGCGATGTAATTGGTGCGCTACTGCTCAGTAGTTTAGACTCTGAAGAACGAACGATACGCTAGAGCGATTAGAGTGCCGCAGATCATCAACGGCAACCAAACGAGCACTAACGTGATTGAGAGAATTGTTTTATTTTTTTTTTTTTTGCAGTTTTACAGATTACGCTAGACACGACTAACAATAACTCTGCTTAAGATATCCATCCGTAAAAGTAATCTATACAGTGTTTATCCACACATGAGACCGATGAGATCTTCTCCGCTTCTTGCTCTTTTAAAGAGATTCATATAGAAAGACAATCGGTCGTTAGTAAGTGTTTAAAAACGAATTTCGAAAAAAGAAAAAAAAAAAAATTAAATAAAAGACAAGAGACACAAACCGTGCCGAATATGCTGAAAAAATAATACGAAAAAAATAAAAAAAAATAAAAAAAA